>PVHP010000434.1:16090-150392 GCA_004024765.1 Zapus hudsonius | reverse complement strand
AGGTTGTGATCTTAGGGGTCTTCGTGTCGAAATCGTTGGTTTCTGTCTCACTGGCTTATCCTGTGTTGATTTAATGGCTGTGGCTGTGGGCCCCTTGTTCATCCCATCATTCTCTGCGGGGTTCCATTTGGATCCTCCATGATATGACTGTGGTGGGTCCTCTCTTGTCAGAATCTCAGCTATCGGCCTACGGTCGGTTCATACCCTGGCTTTCTTAACGCTTCAAACTGATGCTGGGAACATGGCTCCGTGGGATGGGGCTTGCCTTGCATTTGCAAGGTCCTGGGTTCAGTCCCAAGCAGTGCAAAACTAATAGCAATAGCAACAAAACTTATGAGCCACAGTATGAACGTGTCAGTTCCTCGGATCCCTCATCTCTTCAGCTGGAGCTCATTGTGGTTGTGCGGGTGAGGTGATGTGTGTACCAGGCTTAGAACAGATGGTGTCATGGTTTGATCCAGGGGTCCCCCACAAACGAATGTGTTCTGATAGATCGATCCTCAGCTGATGGCAATTTGGGTTTTACAACCTCCCTTGAGCTGTGTTGTTGGGGGCAGGCTTTTGGGGTTATAAGCCAGCTTCCCCTTGCCAGTATTTGGTATACCTTCCTGCCACTGTTTGCAGTGCTGTGGCGGAGGTGATGTCCACCCCTCTGTTCATGCCATCGTTTTCCCTGCCAGGATGGAGTCTCCCCTCAAGTCCATAAGCCGAATAAACCCATTCCTCCACAAGCCACTTTTGCTTGGGTTCTTTCTATGCAGCAACTAAGAAAGCTGACTGCAACAGATGGGTAGGAACCTAATAGCTATTTGTGATAGGTGTTCGTGATGCTTTTGCTTGGGCTTATGTAGAAACCTGGTGAGAATACTTCCTATCGGAGAGAAGGGTGACCAGTCTTGAGTTTCTCTTTAGGTCTGTAATTCTTCAGACAATCTTGCTAGTTCTCATGGCTTTATTGCTATATTTATTTTTATATATTGATAAATATATATAATATATGTGTTGCTATATTCTCATGGCTTTGAATGAAGGCTTATTTAAAAGAACTATCTTGGGGCTCAGCTGGTGCGAGCTCTTTATTATGCATGAGAGAGCATGAGACCTGCCGAGTTGCCCAGCACCCACATAAATAGTTGGGCATGGTCATGCGTGTCTGTAACCCCAGTCCGAGGAGCAGAGACCACGGAATCACATGAAAAACAGCAGGCTTGGGTGCCAGTGAGAAACTCCATCAACGAAACTCATAAATAAGTGATAGACAGGGGACACCTGGCATTCCCCTTTGGTGTCTGTACATAGGTGTCCGGGGGCGAAAGCCTTTGGGGGCTCACGGAGGCACACCCTGGCTTAATCTCAGGATGGCACCTGATAGCTTGCCAAGAGGGGCTTGGCTTAATAGGCTTCAGGAGGTAGTCCTGATTGGCTATTTGCACATCATGCCCGCAGTGCGCACAGGTTCTTATCGTAGACTGACCAATAGCTCTCTGATTGGCCAAAGGGCTCTATATAGGTTGTTTCATTTTAGGCAATGAGAGAGAGCAATAAGGGAGAGTAATAAAGAGAGAACGCAGCATTCTTCCACCCATAAGCGGTGTGTGTGTGTTTGTGTGTGCGTGTGTGTTTTATCATTGCACCCGCTGGCGGTGGCAGTGACACATAGGACATGCATATCTGCACATCCACCACACCACACATGCTATGCACATGCAAGAAAAAGAGAGGGCTGGGGAGATGGCTTGGTGGTTAAAGGTGCTTGTTTGCAAAGCCTGCTTGTTTGCAAAGCCTGCCAGCCTGGGCTCAGTTCCTCAGTCTCCACATAAAGCCAGAGACATAAAGTGATGCAGAAGTCTGGAGTTAGTTTGTTAGAAGTGGCAAGAAGCCCTGGTGCATTCATACTCTGTCTCAAATAAATAAAATAAATAGATGAGGGCTGGAGTGTTTGCTCAGTGGTGAGGGCACTTGCCTGCAAAGCCTAAGGACCAGGTTCAATTTCCCAGTGCCCACATAAAGCCAGATTCACAGAGTGACACATGTGTCTCGGGTTTATTTGCAGTGGCTGGAGGCTCTGGTGTGCCCATATTCTCTCTCTCTTTCTCTCTCTCTCCCTGCTTGCAAATAAATAAATAAATAAAACAAAGATGACAGATGGCTGGCTGGATGAGTGAGTGAGTGGTGAATGAAACAGTGCCTCAAATTTCTCAAGGAAGTAGCAACCTGGTCTGGCAAAGCCTTAAAGGCATGGGTAAGTGTAGAGACTCCAAATCCCTTCCCTAGTCCCTGGTGACTTGCTCTTCTACTGGGCATGGTTCACTGGGAAGTTATTGTTGGTAGAGAATAAAGGAAACATCTGCTCAGTCCCTGTCTTCCTCCAGTGCCTGGGTTTGCAGATAGCATCCTTTCCCACAGTATCTCAGCGAGGCATGAAGCCGTTGGTTTCTCTAATGACCTGCATCTCTTTTCTAGTGATGGATATTTCTGACATCGTCCATGGGAAGGTGGACGACGAAGAGAAGCAACACTTTATTCCCTTTCAACAGTAAGTGGTGGGCATTTGTCCTGGGGGGGACCTGAAACTTTGCGTAGCCCTTCTAGCGGAGTGTGACACGGAATCAGGCGTGAGGAACCCTTTTCTGAGTTAGGGAAGGAAAAATTTCTGCTGGGAAATGATCAGCCAGGACATGGACAGAAAATTGTGTTTAAGGTCCTTTGTGTTGGACTTGAAAAAGGTAACCTAAACTTTTTCTGGGTCTCTAAAAATACTTGAAGGCATGTAAAATAAAAGGCAAACGGGTGTGCGCTGGAAGCCAGAGAATGCTGTCGTTTAATGGTCACTGATACTAAAGTATATCTGCCCCCTGTCACACTGTATGGTGCATATGAATCACCAAGGCATCTTGTTTGAATCAGAACTTGATCCAGGAGATCTGACCGTATCTAACAGGCTTCTGAACAATGCTGGTGACACCTGTACAGAGACCACACTTTGAGTAACAAGAGTTCAGACATGTTCAATCTTTCAAAATGGAACAGGATATTATCATGCACAAAGTACACACTTCGAAGCCATCAAGATATAAAAAAAATTCACAATGTTTTAAATAAGGTTCTGAGTTTGTGTTGGGTGGCGTTCATAGCTGTCCACGGTCATATTACCTGCAGGCCACAGGTGGAGCACACCTGGAACCTGGGCTGGAAGGGTTCATTAACCTCTGGCTTAGGGGTTCTCACATCTGGGACTTAGACTGTCTGAGAATTAAAGGGCTAATTAGCCTCTAGGTCAGTTGGCTTCCCCCATAACAGACATGCTATTATTGTACCAGTTGGCACATTTTGTCTGGTCGGCCAACCATATAGCTCACAGGGTGCATTGCTGGTTAAGACTGTGAACTTTTCTCCCCTAGTTTGCAGACCAGTGACAGTGCACAGGGAGGAGGCTTCCAGCTCTGACCCAGCTGGAGTGGCTTTGAGGTACCTTCCATATCCATGAAGACTGCAGTTTGCGCACACAGTCTCACATTGCTTAATGATGGGATACATCCGAGAAAGCGTTTTCAGGCAATTTTGTCATTCTGGTGGCATCATCGTGGTAGCGGACATTTAAACTGGGATGGCTACCCAGGTGACAGAATCCTGTGGGATGTCATCAAGAACGTCATTCCAGGGCTGGTGAGATGGCTCAGCAGTTAAGGCACTTGCCTCCAGTACCTAAGGCCTCCGGTTCAATTCCCCAGTACCCACATAAGCCAGACCCACAAAGTGGTGGCCCTGGTGTGCTCTCTCTCTCTCTCTCTTTCTGTGTGTGTGTGTATCTCTCTGCTTGAAAATGAATAAATAAAATATTTAACAAAAAATTAATTAATTAAAAATTTTTAAAAAAAGAACATCATTCCAAAGCTGGACATAGTAGGGTGTACTGCCTCCCAGCAGAGGCAGAGGTAGGAGGATTGCCGTGAGTTTGAGGCCAGCCTGAGACTCCATAGTGAATTCCAGGTCAGCCTTGGCTAGAGCGAGACCCTACCATGAAAGACCAAAAAAAAAGTCATTCCTCATTGACTAAAATATAATGTAGTACATGACAGTATTGTATGTATGCAAAATATATGACGTATATAAATACATTTAAATAAGTACATTAAATATGCATATTGAAATCACTATGTCATTAATATGTTGAATTAAATTTATTAATGTGTTGCAAGTAAAATATGTTTATTAAATATAATTATTGACTAAATATAAATATATAGACAACATGGTGAGACACTGTCTAAAAAATAAGCATAAGGGGCTGGAGAGCTGGCTCAGTGGTTAAGGTGCTTGCCTGCAAAGCCTAACGACCGGGGTTCGATTCCTGAGCACCCCCATAAAGCCAGATGCACAAGGTAGTACTTGTATCTGGAGTTCTTTTGCAGTGGCTGGAAGGCCTGGTGTACCTCTTATCACTCTGTGTCTGTGTCTTCTCTCTCTCTTTGCTTGCAAATAAATAAACATAAATATTAGGTATAGCATGTAAAGCATCATATATATAAAACTTATACATATTTTACATATATATAATGTCTACATGTTTATTAATGTAGGAACATATTCAGAGCAGAATTCATGGCTATCAAAGTTATCTTTGTCTGCTTTGTTTCCTCCTAAGTGGGGGCCCTCTTGGTTCTGTCATGGACCTCCCTGCCCAATTTCTGAACAGGCAGCCCCAGGGTCACAGTGACCCTGACTGGTCCCCACTGGGAAGTAACACAGCTCTCACTTGATTCGCAGTCTGTGCATCCCGCATCCTCTGCAGTGTCCACACTGGCGCTTGCAGCCTCGGACACGTAGCTCCTGAGAGTCACACTACCTCGCTGGTAGTGTTTTGTGCTAGGAAGGTCTGCAGATCCCTGCTAGCTCACCTAGGGAGAGCAGTTCAAAGAGATCAACGGTCCCAGGTTCCGGCCTCAGATCCCCACTGCGTTTTATCACCAAGCACAAGTACAGACTCCCTGCGCAGAGAAGACCATTGTACTGCAACAGCCTGGCAAGCAGTTTCTGGGATTCAAGAGAATGGAGACTGTGTTTGCTTTTTAGCCTTGGTCTGATGTGATCATTCAGCAGCATTCCTGGCTGGACGGCCATTGCAGTTCTGAGTGTACAGGTCATTGCATGGGACTCTGCAGACACCTGCACACATACTGTTCCTATATATCAAGGGGCCTCAGGCGTCAGAGGATCCAAGCCCATCCCTGTGTATTTGAAACTGAGACCTGGGGTGAGACTTGCAGAGCACACTGTCAAGGGCAGCGATGCCCAGAAGCCAAGTTCCCTGCCCCCTGGCATTCTTTCAGGGCCATCCCAGCAGCACGTTTGAAAGAGCTTTGAGCAGTAGTAGCCAGTGGCCTTGGGCAGTGTCTGACTCTTGGTAACAACTTGTCATCATCGGACATTTTCTCCTCCTCCTTTGCCTCAAATATTGTCAAGATGAATTTAGTGTTTAACATAAATACCCAATGGAGAAATGAAAGAAAAAGATAGTGTCGAGGACAAAATTACAGCAATTTGCTTAATTGGCCTTATTTTCTATTCTAGGACCGGGCAACAACTGCATTCCAGAAAACAGAATAAGCATTCCCAGTGAGCCAAGCAGAGGGGGTTGGTTTATAGACAGAAAAGTGCTGAAACGAACAGAAACACCAAAAACAAACAGCAGATTAGTCATTTCAAAGTTACTTTCCTTGTAAGGCCGGGACAGTTAGAAGAATGGAAAATGACAGATTGGTTAACGTTAGGTTACTATCATAGGTCGGTTAGTCTGTGTGTGTGTGTGTGTGTGTGTGTGTGTGTGTGTGTGTGTGTGTGTAGGATTTAGAGGGATCTTGCAGATTGTAATCTTCCTCTTTGGGACATTTGACCATTCAGCTTAGCCTCGGTTTGGTGAATGTTAGCATAACCGACTCCATTTTGACTAGTAGTCTGGTTGGTCTCTTGGGCCTCGTGCAGGAACCTAGTCCAAACAATGACTTCCTGTGTTTGTGTTCCTAGATGACTCCCCTAAGACTCACCATGTTTGGGGGTCATGCTATAGAGACTTTCTAGGCTTCCGCCTTCCTCCTCATGTCCCCCATGTCTTTCGCAGAATTGCCATGGAAACCTACATCCGGCAGAGGCAGCTGATCATGTCACCCTTGATAACATCACACGTGATCGGGGAGAATGAGCCGCTTACATCTGTCTTGAATAAAGTCATAGCCGCCAAGGAAGTGAATCACAAAGGACAAGGTGTGTGGCTCACATCTTGGGTTGGAGGGGACTTTGGCCAGGGCGGGAGGGAACATGCCCTACTGGGTGCTTGGACTTGTGCCCTCTCTTCACTGAATCTCTCAGATACCAGTCTCCCCCAGGGACTGCCCACCTCAGGCATCTCTACTGAAGATCACCAAGCACGCACCCTTCAAGGAATGGGAGCCACAGTTGAATTATGAAATTTTATAGAATTATTATTCCATGAGTCTTTTCTTCTGCCCTATGTTCCCAAATGAAAATAAATAAATGAAAAGAGACTTGGGGTCAGGGCGATGTCTCGGTGGATAAAGTACTTGCCCTGAATGTATGAGGGCTGGAGGTCAGACCCCAGCACCCATGTAAATGCTGGGTGGGTGTCCTGGGCCCACCTGTAATCCTGTCACCTGGGAGGCAGAGATGGGATCCCGGGGGCAAGCTGGCTAGCTTGGTGAGCTGAATCAATGAACCCCAGGTTCAAGTGAGAGACCCTGTCTCTAAGCAAGGCGGAGAACAATCAAGGAACACACTCAGGGTCAACCTCTGGCTTCCACCTGCAGGCACAAATGAAGGCAGTCAGAAACGTCATCATTTTTATTCTACTTAGTTCCTCTTGTGTTGATAATTATTCTGAGTGGGAAAGATATGAACAATATTCAGGAATGTAAAACAAGTAATATATTTGGCTTTTTGGAGATTTAACCTAAGTATGTGATTTTTTAAAAATATGTTATTTATTCATTTCTAGCAGAGAGGGGGGGGGGAAGAGAGCACCAGGGCCACACCTTGTGGGTCTGGCTTATGTGGGTCTGGCTTATGTGGGTCCTAGGGAATTAAACCCAGGGCCTTAGGCACTGGAGGCAAGTGCCTTAACCGCTGAGCCATCTCTCCAGCCCAAGTATGTGATTTTAATTAGAATACAAAATCTTTATACTAGACTATTGTTTATATGTGATTTTTTTCATCTGAAATAAGACTAAAAACAATGTCACTTCTTTTCTTGCCAGTGAGCAAAAGAAGCAATTTCAAATGTCTCATTCTTCTTAAATATCTTTGTGTCTATATAATAATATACCATTGTTTAAATTTGTCAAAAAAAAAACAAATTACAACAAATTTTGTTTCAGTATCATAAGTTTAATTTCTCTAAGAGCATTTCTCAGCAAAAATTAATAGCTGGTTCTATTTTTTTTTAATGTAGAGAAAATAAAGTTGATTTTTTTCAAAAAAAAAAAAGAATTAGGCAATACTTCACTTCATAAAGTAGGGTAAGTTTTCCAACGTACTGAAGAAGAAAGTTCAGATTTATAAAGAAAGAAGGGCAGAAACAAGACAGGAAGAGAGACAGTAAGGAAAGAACTATTTCACGTCAGGTTACTTTTTATGTAATCATATTACAGTAGAGAAATCTTGATTATCCTGTGGCTTCAGCTGGCCCATTCAGGAAACATGGCCGTTATCTTTCTCTGTTGACTTCTCAGGAGATCAGAGAACAGTTTAGTTGATGTGCTGTGGAACTTTCCAGATGGCAACTCCATTTTGATTTCTAGTCTTTTCTATTAAGACTCTCCCAGTACAAGGTGATTATCCTGTGGCTTCAGCTGGCCCGTTCAGGAAACATGGCCGTTATCTTTCTCTGTTGACTTCTCAGGAGATCAGAGAACAGTTTAGTTGATGTGCTGTGGAACTTTCCAGATGGTAACTCCATTTTGATTTCTAGTCTTTTCTATTAAGACTCTCCCAGTACAAGGCACGTAGTCCAAAGTAACTATGTTTGTATGAGTGTGCATGCGTGTGTACACAAGTGTGAGTACACTTTAAGGACTGAGCTATCTCCCCATCCTGATGCCTGTCATTTTTATTTAACAAATTTAAGAAACTTAAAGCCTCCTGGGTAAGTAGTTAAGTACTTTCTAGTTTTTCAGCATTGTAAACTTAAAGAATTCTGCTGTGACCTTTGGTATATTGAAGTTTTTTCCATATTTACAACCAATACCCCAAGAATTCTAGGAAGTAGGGTCTTGGGGTCTGTGGGATATTGACAACCTCGAGACAGTCACACTGCTAGAAGTCTTGCCCTGGGTTTCAGAGCCTGCATCCCATGGTGCAGTCGTCTGCTTTGTGAGCTAATATTTAAAACTCTGTATCTATCTGCCAGATGACAAGTAGACACCCTTTTATTTTATTATTATTATTTTGGTGTTTTGAGGTAGAGTCTTGCCCTAGCCCAGGCTGACCTGGAAGTCACTAGGTAGTCTCAAGGTGGCCTTGAACTCACAGAGATCCTCCTACCTCTGTATCCTGAGTGCTGGGATTAAAGGCATGTGCCACCAAGCCTTAATCCTCTTGCATTTGAGTAAACAGTTTGAGCTGGAATTATCTAACTACTTATGTATCTATGAGTTTCCAAAAGCTTCCCTTTCAGATTTTCTGAGCCCTTTATAGAATGAAGAGAATGATCGTTCTGTCTTATTTAAGACACATTTTCGAATTTGGGATTTGCTAAATATTTATAAACTTTTATTTCTCAGTGGATTGTGTATTTATGGGTTTTTTGTATTTCTGAGGATTTTTATTTTCTTCCAACTCATTCTCCATATTTAAATTTTTTATTATTTTAGTGTGTGAATTTGGGCGTGTGTATATGTGGGGGTGTGTGTGCATGTGGAGGTCAGAGGACAGTGTTCAGATTGCACTTCGGCACTTTGGGGCAGGGTATAATCTCATTGACGTCTTCATTATCAAGCTGGGGGGAAGGGGGGTTCTTGTATTGCTTTCTTTCTTGTCTTAGCTACACTGGGATTACTGAAGCCTGCCCAAAACTTCCAGCTTGGATTTTATTTTATTTTATTTTATTTTTAATTTTATTTATTTTTTTAATTTATCATCCATAATGAGTTACAACATTTAGTGGGGGATGTTATTTTATTTTTAATTTTTATGTATTTATTTATTTTTGAGGCAGGGTCTCACTCTAGCTCAAGCTGATCTGGGATTCACTATGTAATCTCAAACTCATGGTGATCCTCCTACCTCTGCCTCCCGACTGCTGGGATTAAAGGCATGCGCCCCCACGCCCGGCTTTTATTTTATTTTTTTACATGGGGTCTGGGGATCTGAACTCAGGGAGTCAGAGTTGTGTAGCAAGAGCTTTATCTGCGGAGCTGCCTCCAGCCCCTGTCAGCATTATGTAGCAGGCTTAAGTTTTATGTCTATTAAGACTTTGAGCTTATATGTGATAAATCTTTGTCTTTCGTGATTTCTTTTTTTTCCTCTGGTTGAAAAATGGTTTGTTCTTCTTTCTTCCACTTTGCTGTCATTTGTCCTAATTGCTTCTTGGTTCTCTGTTAGGAATCCATCTTCATAAATGTGTAAAGTGAGAAATTAAGCTGATTTTAAATACCAAGAAAGACATCCCAACACATTTATGAAATCAGTATGTTCTTTGCGATTTGTCCTGTATTAAATGGTCCTATTTGGCTGTCTTTAATCTCATGGTTTCCACGGATATGTATGTCTCTTCCACGACTCTTGTCACATCGTATTGTAGACTTGCAATGTACTTGCTCTCTGCTAGAACTGTCTTTACTCTCGTTCCCTCCTGAAGGAAGGATCTGTTCATGTCTGCCCAGCTCTCAGGGAATTCCTGTCATGATTTTGACGGAAATGCCATTGAAATGATACATTACCTGGAGGAGTTTTACATGCTTATACTACGGTGCCTGGTTCTTCTTACACAACTTGTACGTTTTTTCTCAAAATCCCTGTGTGTGTTACATGGCTCCTACAGAGAACTGAGAGCTTGTCTCGTCTTTCCTTGCAGGACTTTGGGTGTCCTTGAAGCTCTTGCCAGGTGACCTCACACAGGTTCAGAAGAACTTTTCACACTTGATCGATAGATCGACAGCCATAGCCCGGAAAATGGGCTTTCCTGAAATCATCCTGCCAGGTGCGCACTGCTGGACCCTTGGCTTGGGTTCCTTTTCCATGCAGAGAGCTGTCCCTGAACTAAGACAGCTGAGGGAGGCCATCTGTGGCACCAAGACGTCAGAGACATCTACCTGCAGCATCCCAGAAAGCTACCCCGTGGACAAGACCCGACTCAGAATTCTTACTTCACTCTCTCTCTTCTCTTCGTTCTGCACAGACCCTTCCCAACTTCCTTCATGGACAGCAACTGGTCCTCTGTCCAGAAGACTGGTGTTCATTTGCAGGCCCACTTCTCAAAGCTTTCCAGCACTGTGGGCTCTGTGTTCTCTCTCTCTCTCTCTCTCTCTCTCTCTCTCTCTCTCTCTCTCTCTCTCTCTCTCTCTCTCTCTCTCCCCCTCTATTCCATTTCCTTGAGTCCCTTCTGTGCTCACCTCTCCATAGTTACTGTTTTATTCATTTATTTATTCTTTGAGAGAGTGAGAGAGAGAGACAGAGACAGAGAGAGAATGGGCACACCAGGGCCTCCAGCCACTGCAAATGAACTCCAGACACATTTGTGCTACCTTGTGCATCTAGCTTTACATGAGACCTGGAGAATCAAACCCTGGTCCTTCTGCTTTGCAGGCAAACGCCTTAACCACCCTGGTTTTTTTTTTTTTGTTTTTGTGTTTGTTTTTTTGTCACCACATGTTGGTGATACTTAAATGCATTCCCCAGAATTCTCTAGTCTCCATGAGAGTCAAAGGAAAGGAACTTCATAAATAATATGAACTCATTCTTATTGACAGAACTTCTAGTCAACCAGTCACTTGAAAAACTCTAGAAAGGGGCTGAAGAGATGGCTTAGCGGCTAAGGCCTGCAATGCAGAAGGACCAGAGTTCGATTCCCCAGTGCCCATAAACAGCCAGATGCACAAGAGGATGCATGTGTCTGGAGTTCATTTGCAGTGGCTGGAGGCCCTGGCGCTCCCATTCTCTCTCTCTCAAATAAATAAATAAAATATTTTTTAAAATTAAAAAAAAGAAAAACTCTAGAAAATCAGTTAGATATTTACTACATAAACACTGAAGTCCTTTTAAAGTAACATAAGATCTTATTCCAACCTTAAGGAACTGGGGTCAATAAGCATTTGTGACACCGCACGTTATCTGCAAATGATGGGAGCTGATGAATCTTTGTGGACTGAATGAATAAGGGTTTTTAAGGAAAGGAGAGATTATTTAGCCTTCTTTTCTCATAGAGAGGGTGGTTGTCTGCCTACAGCATCCCGTTCAGGGCTATTTCACCACAAGTTCCTCAGCATTCTGTGAAAATTGTTTGCCTTAGGGTTATTGTTTTGCATTGTTTTTTTTAAAAATATTTTCAATTTATTTTTTATTATTTATTAATTTTTAATATTTTATTTATTCATTTTCAAGCAGAGAGAGAGAGAGAGAGAGAGAGAGAGGTAGCGAGAGAGCACCAGGGCCACCACCTTGTGGGTCTGGCCTATGTGGGCACTGGGGAATTGAACCAGGGGCCTTAAGCACTGGAGGCAAGTGCCTTACCCGCTGAGCCATCTCTCCAGCCCTTTGCATTGTTTTTGAGATGGAGTTTCACTGTGGAGCCCCCAGCAACTAAAAGCAACCCTCCCACCTCAGCCTCTGAATGCTGGCACTATAGACATACCCCACTGTGAGCTAAATAATTCTTAATTCTTGTTCTTGTTTTGTTTTTTTGAGGTCGGGTCTCCCTGTATCCCAAGCTGACCTAGACCTTCCTCTGTAGTTCCAGAGTCTCTCTGGCCCCAAGCTCATGGTGGTCCTTATCTACAGTGCTGGAACGAAAGGTGTGCACCACCACACCTGTCTTAATTAATCTGTGTTTGCTAGCCAGCCACAAAGTGACAAGTAGAAGTTAAATAAACATAGGGTGCTCTCTAGGCTCTCATAAATCTTTTCTGATTTATGAGATTATCCTATAATGTAATAACTTAATGAATACACGTAAGTAAGGCATTGTGACCAATGCTGGCACGTAGCAAGCAGCTAATGAACCATTGTCTCTGCAATTAGCACATGTATTCATCCCATATTCTCCGAAGTATTCCAGAAGAACAATTTGCTGTTACATCCCAGGAATGTATCAGCTGTTTTCACTACTATACAAGTGTACCTACATGGAGCAAAGAATTGGACAGCATTAGTTTTTATAAAACTTGCGTGGTATAGAGATATGTAAGGAACCTTGGAATCAGAGAGCAGTGCAAGCGAAAGTCCTATGAAGTGCCCACACCATTATGATCCGATCATAATGGGAGCTTGTCGTCGTGTGTTGTTATATCCGGAGACTTTGAATGACTTCTCTCAGGAGGATTGTCATATTGCAGGAGATGTTCGGAATGACATTTATGTCACCCTGATCCATGGGGAGTTTGACAAAGGGAAGAAGAAGACCCCTAAGAATGTGGAGGTGACCATGTCTGTGTTCGATGAGGAGGGCAACCTCTTAGAGGTAAGTGACATCCCTGCAGATCTCATTGTCACCAGGCTGTGCTTCACAGCAGTGATGGGCTGCTGGCCTCACTCTGTATTCCGGTGTGTTTGTTTTTCAGGAGAGTCTTACTAGGTAGCTGGGTTTGACCTCTACCTCCCTATGTAGCTCAGAATGACATTGAACTTGTAATCCTTCCATTTTTGCCTTCCAGATGTGGGGATTATCAACATGGGCCACCATTCCTAATGCTTTCTTATAAGAAAAAAACTGTAAATTAAACCTGATAAACCCACCATTATCAGGACAAATTTTACTATTGAGACTCTTTAAGAGTTATTTTGATATTTTTGCTCTGCTAAGAAATAAGCTCTGCTCATTGGGTTTCCAGTGTACGCCTCGGGGTTCTGATTCGATGTCAGTTTAAAACCCATCTGGCCACTCTAGATCTTGTACAAGGTGACAGGCGTGTTCCAAAGGCTTGTCAGGCATATCACTTTCACCTGGGCAAGTGAAGGGCAAGGAAGGTCTGTCGAGGGAATGCTGGGAGTTGTAAGGACTCCGAATGCAGGTCAGCTCCTGCTGTGCTCAGGTCTCAATCATCCGGAATCTACATCCTGAATGGATGACTCCTTTTATGTAGAAATGGAGGAGTTGGAGGAACGTCATCCAGATGTCCTGACGTCCAGTCCACAGTTCCTCCGACTCATTTTTCTTTTTTTGGTTTTTCGACATAGGGTCTCACTCTAGCCCAGGCTAACCTGGAATTCACTCTGTAGTCTCAACCTGGCCTTGAACTCATGGTGCTCCTCCTACCTCTGCCTCCCAAGTGCTGGGATTAAAGGCTGCGCCACCACGCCCGGCTTCCTCCAACTCTTGACAAATTTGTCCATATAGAGAAGGAAGTCTTAGGTTTGACTTCAGAGAGGAAAGGCAGGGGTGGCCACTGGAGTCTCTCTGCTTGTACATAAATAAATTTTTTTAAAATATAATTAAACATTGACGGAAATTTGATACTGCAGAACTTAGAGCACATTCACTTTTTCAGAGTTGATGGATATTTTAATTTTATAACTGAATTCTGCCTGGTCATTTTTATATAAAATGACAAATATATTCAGAGCCATTTCAGACATTATTGGAAATTCTATCATGACAACAAGCCAAAATTCATTGAATGATTCTTTTTAATGGAACTCAAATCAGCAACTAACACAGCAATTTTTAAAATCAACCATCCTAACACAATCTAAAGATAGACTTATTTGAGTTACATGCAGAGGGATGGTGATATGAGATAAGAAAAACAATCTTTGCTTTCTGTAATTAAACCATTATGTGTAAGAGCAGAATACTGTATATAGACTGTGATTCACAATACACAACAGTCTGAAGTTTGAGCCGGGGTATCTCAGGTGACACCTGTTGGCATCGTGGGGTGTGACAGTGTGCACGGTCCAAAGTGTGCGTGTTGTATGTTCCAAACCAAGTCTGTTCTAAAGTCATGCCTCCAAGGTGGGTGGCTGTTGCCAGAAACGCCTCAGATTCATTATGCATTTGATTTTCAATCGATTTTTGGCGACTGTGTGTTCAGAAACTTCTGTTTGGCTCCGTCTCTTCTCCTAATTGCTTCTTTCCATCCAAAGAAAGCAATTCATCCTGGTGCTGGCTATGAAGGCGTTTCAGAATACAAATCAGTGGTCTACTACCAAGTCAAGCAGCCTTGCTGGTATGAAACCGTCAAGGTGAGAATTCTCTGCTGTAACACCCCCCCCATCAGCTAATCAACTCCATTCAGATCCCTGTCTTCCTATACCCCAAACCATTCTTACCATGTCTTGAAGTTCTAGATACGCTACCTCTGGGTGTGAGTAAGAGATGACTTGGGATGGGGCTGGAGAGATGGCTCAGTGGTTAAGGCGTTTGCCTACAAAGCCTAACGACCGTGGTCCAATTCCCCGGGAACCCAGGTAAAGCCAGATGCACAAAGTGGCACATGCATCTGGAGTTCGTTTGCAGGGGCTGGAGGCCCTGGTGTGCCTTTCTCTTTGTTTTTCCCTCTTCTATCTCTCTCTGCTTGCAAATGAATAAATATACATATTTTTCAAAAAGAAATGAATTGGACCAAAAAAAGCCAAACCAATTAAAGCAGGGCGTGGTGGCGCACACCTTTAATCCCAGCACTCAGGAGGCAGAGGTAGGAGGATCGCTGTGAGTTCAAGGCCACCACAGAGTGAATTCCAGGTCAGCCTGGACTAGAGCGAGACTCTGTCTCGAAAAACCAAAAAAGAAAAAGAAAAAGATAAAATAAATGAATTGAGAATTACAGTTCTGGGCACACACCTCTGTTTTCAAGAAGCACAGCGATCTTAAATAACATTCCCATTCACGAATGCACAGCAGTGTGAATAAGGACACATGTGGTCCTAATGATGTAACAGCTGCCAAGAAAGTCCAAAAACCAAGCAGAAATGCTTACAATCTGCAGTCAGTTCCCTCACACGTTTTCTTGTTGGCCCACAGCCAAGTTTTCTGGGCCCCTTCTCATTTGAAATCTACGTTTTAAGAATTCCAAAATGCTTCTCAAATCTGGCCTCTCCTGTAACTGGATGATCAGGTGACATGAAGCCCTCTTCATGAGAAGGTGACAGACTCAGAAGTAATGTTGCTCCTAAGATCCTCGTACATCTCGCTGTCTGCACCCACGGGCCGATCACTGACTGTCAGTCACATGAGCTCCTGGGAGAAAGTTCAGATACAGACACGCTGCCCTCATACCTCCATTCAGAAGTGACTTTTCTCATTTTTTTGTCCATATATTTTGAGAGATGCTGTTCATATCGATCTGTGTTGCGCGTTTTAAAGCTGCTGATTTTGTGCATTCCAAGTCCTTCAGTTCCTGGCGTTCCTTTTTTTAAATGAAATATTTATTTATTTATTTATTTATTTATTTATTTATTTATTTATTTATGAGAGAGAGAGAGAGAGAGAGAATGGATGCACCAGGGCCTCCAGCCACTGCAAACAAACTCCAGACACATGTGTGGGTCCTGGAGAATTGAACTCCATCCTTCTGCTTTGCGGGCAAACATCTTAACCATTAAGCCATCTCTCCTGCCCAGTTCCTGGCATTGTTAATGTCCCTTATTAAACTATTTCCCTCCCCTTTTCTGTTTTTCCATTGTCCCGTGGCTCTTTCCTCGTTCCCTCATTGTACTTCACAGCAGAGAGCTTCCTTCCTCTGGTATTTTATCCTTTCCTTCCGTGGACCATGGTTATCATGGTATCTGCACACCCCGTGTAGCCCGACAGGTCCCTGTGCATCTCCAGTGTGGTCTTTTTCCTCGGAATACTAAATTCCATAACGTCTCTATACTCTGAAACTCTCTGACAGACAGCAAGGTGATCTTCCTCTGGTTTTTCGAGGTAGGGTCTTACTCTAGCCCAGGCTGGCCTGGAATTCACTATGGAGTCTCAGGGTGACCTTGAACTCATGGTGATCCTCCTACCTCTGCCTCCTGAGTGCTGGGATTAAAGACATGCATCCCCACGCTGGGCTGGGATTCTTTGCATTTGAAAGTAACTTAGTCTGTGAAGGAAGCCTCATGTAGGACCTCACACTGAGATAAGGGGCTAAATTTGAGTCTTCCTATGGTTTGTACGCCTCCGAATAGGCTGGAGCAGAAGTTCTGGATCTACTCACACGAGAAAGGATGAAGTCTAAGAGGATGCTCATGCTAATTACCCTGATTTTATACTGCACAATGTATGCATTACATTGTATCCCAAAAATGAGTATAATTGTGTGTCAAAAATAAATGATTACCACTGAGCCCGGTGCATAGACCTTGACTGCACAGTGTCGTGTGTCTTTACGGTCCCTCTCCTCTGTGCAGGTCTTCATTGCTATCGAGGATGTCACCCGCTGCCACATAAGATTCACCTTCAGGCACAGATCATCCCAGGAATGTAAGTGCTCCCTCTTCAGAGTCAAGTTACTGAGTGACATCCACATTCCAGGCTACAGCTGGGACTCTGTGGCCAGCCGGACACCTCCTGGTACTCGGAGATCCTGTCATCAAGCATAGGGTGACCTGGCCATGGGGACAGAGTTGTGAGGGAGCATGAGACTTGTGTGGATGTGATTTCCCGTGTGTGTGTGTGTGTGTGTGTGTGTGTGTGTGTGTGTGTGTACCATTCGTGCATATGGAGACATGAGAGGAGAATGAGTGAGCCATTTGCTCAGCGCAGGATGGATGCATGTGATTTCGATATCCTAGCTGAGGCTCAGAGGTAAGCAGAAGGTAGCTCATCTAAAGGGAAAAAGAGAAATGTATTTGGGGAACCAGCATGAGCCCAGGATGGTCTAAGTGGATCCGGCAAGAGTATGCTATCAGTTTAAAACTTATGAAATTCCCTTTGGAATGGATAACATAGGCTGATATTGACAGTTTCACTAAACTATATAATTCAGTTGAGTTTTTTTTAATCTATTCAAGACCTGCACAGACACTACAACCTGTGGGTATTTCAGGCATTTCTTTTTTTTTTTTAATTTTTTTAATGTCCATAATGAGTTACAATATTTAGTGGGCAAACAATGAGCTGTTATCCCCAATATTTCAGGCATTTCTATAAAATGGGTTAGTGCTTGCATATAGACTGTGTGTGTACATCCTGCCAGGCAATTTCAGTTTTCGGAGTGAGTGTGTGTGAGAGTGTGAATGTGAGGGAGTGTGCTACACACATACTATTCCTTGCTGACTCAGTTTATCACCATGCGGTTGAGCATCATCCCCAGAGCAAATGTGAAATCAAGCTGCCCAGCCTCCACCTCTTGGCGTCAACCCAAAAGGCTCAGGCACATATCTCTGTCTTTTCAGCCAGAGATAAATCGGAGCGAGCTTTCGGGGTGGCCTTCGTGAAACTCATGAACCCCAATGGCACCACTCTGCAGGATGGTAGGCACGACCTGGTGGTGTATAAGGTAACACTCACGTAAGCATACTGCCAGATGCCCAAGAACATATCCATTCCTTGTGAAAAGTAGCGTTTAGCCAGATGTGGTGGCACATGCTTTTTGTCTCAGGACTTGGGAAGCAGAGTTTGAGGCTAGCCTGAGGCTACATAGTGAATTCCAGGTCAGCCTGGGCTAAAGTGAAACCCTGCCTCACCTCAGAAAATCAAAAGAAAGAGAGAAAAAAAGAGAGAGAAAGAAGAAAAAAGAAAGGAAGGAAGGAAGGAAGGAAGGAAGGAAGGAAGGAAGAAAGAAAGAAAGAAAGAAAGAAAGAAAGAAAGAAAGAAAGAAAGAAAGAAAGAAAGAAAGAAAGAAAGAAAGACAGGTGAAACTGTGAAACTGTGTGAGAAGTGTAGAGGCTGTGAGAGAATGTGAAGGGTCAGTCCAAGGAGTAAATTATGTGTACCTAGGTGTTTGTCTTTCATGACATCTCTCTCTTTTTTTTTTTTTGGCTCAGTGATGGACGTTGCTCTATTTGGGCTTTCTTCTTGTATTTCAGATACTCAGTCTAGCATTACGAATGGCTTTTGTATAAGAACTCTTTCTCTTTACCTACTTATTCTGTGAAATATAATGTAATTCTGTTGATAAAAAATGCTTGCCCCAAAACAATAAATATCCTTTTAGTGTCAGGTTAAAAAAAGAGAGAGAGAGAGAAAGGAAAGAAGAAGAAAGGAAGGAAGGGAGGGAGGAAGAAAAGGAAAGAAAGAAGAAAAGAAAGAAAGGAAAGAAAGAAAGAAAGAAAGAAAGAAAGAAAGAAAGAAAGAAAGAAAGAAAGAAAGAAAGAAAAGCTTTTAAGGCTCTGTATCAGTCAGGGTTCTCTAGAGGAAACAGACTTGATAGAATGGAGTATAATGAAAGGGAATTTATTGGTAGTTTACGACAGTCCAACAATAGCAGTCTGTAGGCCCATAGCTGAAGGAACCAGTAGCTGTTCAGTCTACATGGCTGGATGTCTCAGCATCCCCAATCCAGCCCAGAAGGCCTGATGGCTTCCTGGGGAGCGGCAGCTGACAGTCCACGATGTGAGGCTGATGAAACTGGGTTCCGATGTCCAGGAAGGGTAGGAGAGCAGGATGCGAGTGCAAGTCACGAACCAGCACCAGCAGCCGGGGGAGGAAGGAAGAGCGTCTCCTTCCCCTTAAGCTTCCTTATATTAGTCTCCTTCTGGAAGGCCCACCCAGGATTACTATGGATTAGCTCAAATTGACAAACTTAACCATCACAAGTCTTCTCCAAAATCCCAAAAGGAATTTGTCAATCCTTTCTGCAGGCAAGCTCAGGGATCCGCCCAAAATTATTATGGATTAGCTCAAGTTGACAAATTTAACCATCACAAGTCTTCTCCAAAATCCCAAAAGGAATTTGTCAATCCTTCCTGCAGGCAAACTCAGAGATCCGCCCAAGATTATTATGGATTATTACAAAGGTCAAGTTGACAAATAAACTTAACCATCACAGGCTCTTTTCAGATTCATATGTACAAACTTCAGAAACCTCTTGAGAACTGTACGCGTGTGCTCCCTTGAAGTCTAGGGACAGAAAGTTCCAGTTGCACACTGTGGTTTCCCATCATCCTCTAGGGTGACCATCGCATGACTACAGTTTGAGGAATACCTCACAGCCCTGAGTGGCACAGGGCAGTGCCTGCTCATCTACATGGCAGCCTGGCTCGGCCTAGCTGGAGCCTGGTGTGTGGTAGGATGTGGGTTTCATATCACCAGGGACCTTGTTTCCTTTCCTGGTGGGTTTGGGCCCATGCTTGCCTCCTCGCTGTGGCTGGGTACTGCGTCTACCCAGACTGTAGGGTTGAAATGGATGTTGGAGGTTCTCATTGATCCAGGAGGATCTGGCGGGGTGGGGCGGGGCAGGGGTGCCCTTGGCAGCTCTTCTGAGCTGTATCTCACTGCTGAGCGCTTTGCTTAGCATTTCCTGAGGGTTCCAGACATAGGGAGCTGCTTCTTCCTCCCTTGGCCCAGAGAAATATAAATATAATCATTTATAACTTCAAGAAAATGACATCCAACCTTCTTCTGTCATGCATTTATTTACTTCTAGCAGAGAATAAATAGGATATTCTCATTTCTAGTTCACATCTTATTCCCTTTTTTTTTTATTCTGTGTTGGAAATATTTGTGGATTCAATCTGCACACCAGTGTTTCCTACAGGCAATGCCCTGTACAGTCTGAGTAGAGGGTATTCTGTTTTTTTTGTTTGTTTGTTTTTGTTTTATGAGGTAGGGTCTCGCTCTAGCCCAGGCTGACCTGGAATTCACTATGTAGTCTCAGGGTGGCCTTGAACTCATGGCGATCCTCCCACCTCTGCCTCCCAAGTGCTGGGATTAAAGACGTGCACCACCACGCCCAGCTGGTATTCTGTTTTTTACTAGCATTTGGAAGATGTTACCCAGCTTCTAGTTTCTATAACATGCGTCCTTTTTAGGGTGACAACAAGAAAATGGAAGATGCTAAATTCTACCTGACCCTGCCTGGAACCAAGGCAGAGATGGAAGAAAAAGAGCTCCAAGCATCCAAAACCCTGTCCGCCTTCACCCCCAGCAAGGACAGCACAAAGGACAGTTTTCAGATCGCCACTCTCATTTGTTCTACGAAGCTCACACAGAACGGTAGGTGTGGGGACAACATGGACACCGAGAGCTTATGCTTGGTCCTCCTGGGCTCCTGGGGCTCAATCATGGGGTCAGGTCTTCTGAGGCAGGATGCTGAACAGTTGGATTCTGTCTTCTGCTTTTCCATTGATAGTGAAGTGGTGGAGCTCCTAAAACATTTCACTGTATGTCAGTTCCCTTCAAGTTTTTGGCATAGCATAGCTGATCAATAGCAGTTTAAGAAAGCAAAAGGTTTAGTTTTGCTGTCAGAGGGGGTGTCTGTCATAGTGGGGAAAGCAGAGCAGGAGCAGGAAGTTGTCATCTGTCATATCATCACCCACAGGGAGGAAGAAGAAAGAACAGAAAATAAGGCTGGGTTGTAAACCTTCAAGCCCTTCCTCCAGCAAGGCTTCGTCTATTAAATATCGCACAGCCTTTCTTCCCAAACAGTGTCATCAACTGGGGATTAAGTTAGTTGTGCCACCACACAGTGCTTTTTACGATCATAAAACTTCTAAGTGTATTCACTAAAAGAGAGGTAAAATCAAAAGCCCTATGTTACCTTCCTTCAAGGCAGCGAGGAAATCGATTTTGTGAGTTTTGTATCATATGGAGCAAGAGAAATTGGTATAGGCAAGGATACTGGCAAGGAAATAATCTGCCCCTCACCAAAGACAGGTATGGCAAAGAATTCCTATTAGAGTTCTTTTTTAAAAAAAATGCTATCTATCTATCTATCTATTTATTTATTTATTTATTTATTTATTTATTTATTTATTTGAGAAAAAGAGAGAGAATGGGTTGCCAGCGCTCCTTGGCACAAATGAACTCCAGATACATGTGTCATCTCTTCAGCCCCAGAGGGTCTTTCTTTCCTTTCTCTTTCTTCCTTTCTTTCCTTCTTTCTTTCTTTCTCTTTTTTTCTCCTTTCTTCCTTCCTTCTTTCTTTCTTTTTTTTTTGTTTTTGTTTTTTTTTTAAACACAGTCTCACTGTGTGGCCCAGGCTGGCCTCAAGTTAGTGGTGATCCTCTCAGGTGCTGTGGTTATAGACACGATCTACCTACCCAGCAGAATTCCTCTTTCTTCTCTATGTTGTCCTCTTTCCAGTGTTTCTTCCAAGAAGTTACGAATTTCCCAAGAAATTGGCTCCATAGTTCAGATGAGGCTCTGTTTTATTTCTCCACACATCTCTGACTTCAGTTATAAACTTTTGTGTATAAATAACATGACAACATTTGTGTGTCACCTGACATTTGTGTCTAACCTGACATTTGACAGTAACAGCTTCTTCTTCATTTCACACATGTCGTGTAGGAGTTTATTAAATAGCAGGCCAGAATTTACTACCTTAGTCATTGTCTATCCCTGTGGTAGGTAGAGGACCAAACCTTGGCCCGTGTGGGTGACTAAGATGAAGCGCCTGACCAGGCGCTCTGTCATAGAAAACTGCTAATCTGGATCAAGCAGTGTGGAGAGATAACATTCCAGGTTCACATCTCGATTGATCTTTGGAAGGCGTCCAGTATTGGGTTTGTTTTGATGAGTCATGCTGGCTAGAGAATAGGTTGACGTTTCCACTTGGACAGGTGGCTGGACTCAAAGACTCAACAGAGTGACATTCAGGACTGATTGTTCATCAAAAATTAAAACTCTGAAACCTTCTGGGTTTCATAGAGGACACAGCAAACGTAAGCCAGTCACATAATTCTGGTGGTGGAGAACATGTGATAAACTTCTGATGGGGGTTCAGAGGGCACAGTGTTTACAGAAGATGAGCTTGACTCCTGGAGACTGGAGTTCTGGGAAAAGAGAAGAGATGTGCTCTTAGATTCATACATGAGGATGTTGCCTGGTGTTTATAATACAAGCATATTGGAAGCGATCCAAACGGCCACTAGCGGGAATCCATTTACATTTTATAGTGTAATTAAATGATGAAATATATGCAGCTGCTAAATATTGAATTTCAAACCATAGTCACGGGCATGGAAATATTTTTAACACTGTGCACATGATAGCAGTTTGCTTTAAATATATGGTCTCGAATTGGAGCCAGATGGTCTCTGTTCAATTCCCAGCTCTCCCACGACCTCTCCGTGACTCAGTTTCCCTCCCTTTTGCATATGAGTAATAATACTACAGGATGGCTATCCCTTATACGATGTATGTGAGACCAGAAATATTTTGGATTTCAGCCTTCTGGATTTTGGAATGTTCACATGTATGAAGTGAGCTGTCATAGGAATGGGGCTCAAGTCTAAGCATGAACGTCACTGTTTCTTCATTTGTTAGTTATCGTCATAGTTGAAATAAGAAAATGCAGATAAAACTGTCACTAAGTTCAATGCCTACCACGCTTTCGTAGTTATGTGACAAAAAGCAAGCAAGGTAATGTCATAAAGTCTGATGTCCTCACTTGAAAAATTGAAAAATAAAATCTCTACTGTCACAGAGAATTGGTGCATACATGTAAATACTCCTTTCTTCCAAATCCATCCAGACATGGATGGTCATCAGGGAAAAAAAAATTTAAGCTAGGTGGAAACTGGAGGAAGGAAGGCTTCATGTGGTTACTATATGGCAGAGACGCCATTATGTAAGAAATGCGAGTTTCAGACATGTTTCATGTTCTTGCACGTGAGTGGCTTTTTTCTTGTTGAAGAGAGAGAATCACATGGGATAGTCAATTAAAATAAGACATGGGAGGTACTTCTTAAATTATCTTCTGTTTAGAGCTATTTAGAGCAATGATCTTTTCTAGAAAATCTTTGTTTTGTTGTTGTTTATTTTGTTCTGCTTTGTTTTTTGAGGTAGGGTCTCGCTCTAGCCCAGGCTGACCTGGAATTCACTCTATAGTCCCAGTCTGCCCTCAAACTCACAGTGATCCTCCTGCCTCTGCCTCCCAAGTGCTGGGATTAAAGGTGTGCAGCACCATACCCAGTTTTTGTCTAGGAAATCTTTTAGCTAAGGACTTCTTTCAGCTAAGGCCTTCAGGTATTCTAGATTGTTCCTTCTAATGTTTATGGTTTGTGGTTTTTCTTCCCAGTGGACCTGCTTGGTTTATTAAACTGGCGTTCCAACTCTCAGAATATTACGCACCACCTGAAGAAGTTAATGGAGGTAGATGGAGGAGAGATTGTTAAGGTATGACTGTATCTGCATAGCTACAAGATTATCTACTGTGACATGAGTTCAACACTTTCAATTAAACCAGTGTGTGTGCATGGGGGTGCAGATGCGTGTGTGTGTGTGTGTGTGTGTGTGTGTGTGTGTGTGTGTGTGTGTGTGTGAGAGAGAGAGAGAGAGGCGGCCAGAGATTGTCATGGGTTGTCTTCGTTGTCTTCTCCTTATTTACTGAGGTTGGAGTCTCACTTGTACCCAGAGCTGATTGCTGACCTAGCTAGTCAGTTCACCTGGGGAGCTGCCCACTCTGCCTCCTGAGTGCTGGGCTCATGGGCAGACTGCCACGCCCACTTGGTATTTACTTGCACACCTGGCTTCCACACTGCTTCTCATGCTTGTGTGGTGAGAACTTGACTAAGTCATTGGCACCTGTTTTTTAAAATATTTTATTTATTTATTTGAGAGAGGGGGGCAAACAGAGAGAGAATATGGGCACACCAGGGCCTCCAAGCCACTGCACATGAACTCCAGACACATGCACCCTCTTGTGAATCTGGCTGTATATAGGCACTGGGGAATAGAACTCTGGTCCTTCTGCATTGCAGGCAAATGCCTTAATCGCTAAACCATCTCTTCAGCCCGGCACCTGTTTTTAAGACAGCGCTGTGTTTACATATAGTTTTACTTTGTTTTTTGCGTTTCGTCATGCCAGGGCTCAAACTGAGGACCCTGCGCATTTCAGGAAAGTGCTTTCACTCTGAGCTACACCCCGATCCTTACTTCTAATCAATGAAAATCGAATAATCCCCAAATGCCAGTAGGATGGACCCAGATGAAATCCCCAAATCACCTCTGTTTGTCTTACCTACAGTTTTTGCAAGATACACTCGATGCACTTTTTAACATAATGATGGAAATGTCAGACAACGAGACCTATGACAACCTTGTGTTTGACGCACTGGTAAGTGCTTCAGCCCAGCACGGCTCTGGATCTTTGGAATAAGTGCTTGCCCTGAACATCCTCCTGCATGCTTCTGGGCATACATCTCTCAGAGGAGTTCTTAGCCTAAACCTCGAGAAGTGAAATCAGAAACCAATGAACATTTCATTCCACATCTGTTTCTTTCTTTTCCATGAGATTTCCCTTTTTGACCTACATTCACTCTCCCAGTAGGGAAAATGAGAGTTTAATTATATTAGAGATCAGCCAACACTTTTAACTTCCTTTACCCTTCTCTACTTAAAACCCAGGAGATGCCCTTAACAAAGATGGCTGTTGCTTGTGTTTGCCCTTCTGTGTTCATGCAAAGGAGGTCAGTGAAGACTCTTAGCGCCATTAGGTAGAGTAGGTAACCTAGCAGACGTCACGCAAAGTGCTTATGCATACAACCATTGTAGCAACTGAATCACAGTGGGGCTATGTGGTGATGAGGTTCTGGGAAAGACAGAGGTTGGCGGTGGAGGAGAAGTGGGTGGTGCCTCTAAACCAAGCCTCGTTTCTCCAGGTTGGGGGCAAGATTTGATCAGAAGATTGGGGTTGAGGAGGAAGTGGTCAGATGGGCAAGGAAGACTTTAGCATGTGAAAGTCAGGGTATATGTGAGAGCCATGGTGGGAGAGATTATCCAGAGGCGTGGCCAGGAGATCCTGGCTGAATACTAGGCTATCCAGGGTCCCCTGTCACAAGGACTGATCCAGACGACCCATGGAGGAGGTTATCCAGTGGAGTGGGGAGGGGAGGGCAGCGGGGAATTGGGTATAACAACTCATTGTTTGCCCACTAAATATTGTAACTCATTATGGACAATAAAAAAAATAAAATAAAGTCAGGGTATAACATAGAGAGGCCATCTGATCTCACTGAGATCGATGAACACTCACCAGCAGATTTAAGGGAGAAATTGTATCAAGATATTATCGTAGTCAGCTACATGCTGCTGGGATGAACCTCCAAACCAGGCCCAGTTTATAGAAGAAATGGAATTTATTTGAAGTTTACAGATCCAAGCAGAGAGAGAAAAACCCACCACCAGCACCTCCAAGAGCAAGCTCACTCAGCAGCCCAACAGCAGGAGCTCCAGGCAGAGCTCAGACTGCTCTCTGCAGACCTTAGGTTGGAATTTCAGCTCAGCCACCCAGTAACTCTTTAGGGCTGGACTCTAGGATCTGCCCAAGTTCCAACAGTACACAAGCTTTTAAGAAAACTCTTGAATCTACTGGGAGACATCCATTCAAACTACCACAAATATCATGGAACAAACAGGCTCTGTCTGGAGTCAAATCCTGGTGGGTTATGGCAGCCTGTCCTGGGCCTGATGGAAGTCCCAAGTGCCTTTTCCTCTGCACACTTTTGTCATGTGTAGGCTCACTGGTTCTCTGTGGACTCTGCTCCCAGATAGCCATAGAGATCACAACAAGGAGGAAATGGGAAGACAAAACTCTGGTAACGTTCAAATTTGGGGGAGA
Source organism: Zapus hudsonius (assembly GCA_004024765.1). Classification (NCBI taxonomy): domain Eukaryota; kingdom Metazoa; phylum Chordata; class Mammalia; order Rodentia; family Dipodidae; genus Zapus; species Zapus hudsonius. The sequence goes on along the minus strand of PVHP010000434.1, from coordinate 124,515 downwards.
ATCCTTACGCTCTACTTAGGGGGAAAAAGTGTTATGGGAGGGCTGAAAAGATGGCTTAGTGGTTAAGGCATTTGCCTGCAGTGCAGAAAGACGGGAGTTCCATTCCCCAGTGCCCATATAAAGCCAGATGCACAAGAGGGTCCATGTGTCTGGAGTTCATTTGCAATGGCTGGAGGCCCTGGTGTGCACATTCTCTCTCTCTATCTGCCTCTTTCTCTCTTTCTCTGGTAAATAAATAAAATATTTTAAAAATGTTATGGGATATTGTATTAACTGCATCCTTGGTTAGAATTTATGATTCCCACAGAAAACCCCTGTCCATATCTCCTCTCCTCCTGTCCTGCTTTCGTTGACTTAAATCACTTGGATGCTGGCTGCACTCCAGTGAGACAGTAGCTCTCTGAAGCCAGGATGCTGGCTTGTGTTGGCTTATTCCTAGCACTTTGCTGGACATATGTGGTCTCTCTTTATGTTAAACCTGAACCCTGAGGCTTAGTGAGCATCACCTTGCATCATAGAATAGAAATACTGCAGAAATCAAAGGCACATCAGGTTCGAGTCCAGCTAGCTGACAGGAAGCGCGGGGCCTCAGCGCCACTGTTGACTTTCTCTGCTTTGGCAGGTCTTTATTATCTCACTGATAGGAGACATCAAGTTCCAGCACTTTAATCCTGTGCTTGAGACCTACATTTATAAGCATTTCAGCGCTACTCTGGCCTACGTGTAAGTATGATGCGGGAACTGTGCCCTGCGGGATGGCTGGATGTGTTCTCCTGGGGCTGGGTATTTGTGAAAAATGAGAAAGCTTCATGTGTCCTGTGGAAAGAAGCAACCGTCTAAGTCTTGGAATACTGGACAAAGTGTCCTGCTGAGGCATTCTCTTCTGGAAGAGGCTACATGGCTCTAAAAGCCCAGGACTGGGCCGGGGCAGTGACTCAACCTATAAAGCACTTACTATACAAGTATAACGTTTACCTGAGTTCAGATCCTCAGCACCCTTGTCAATGTCCAGCTTGGAGACCCCTGTAATCCAGAGCTCAGGGGATAGAGACACAGAATCCCCAGAGCAAGATGGCTAGCTAGAACTGACAAGCTCCAGTTCAAGCAAGAGTTCTTGTCTCAATAAATAAGGTGGGAAGCCATCTGACGTCAACCCTGGTCCTCACATACACGCATACACGTGCCCACACACCACACACACATACACGTGTTAAACAAAAGAAAAACAGTGGCAACAACCGAAAATATATAGCGGGATTTGAAGAGAGTCACATGACAAATGACCCAGCGTCGTAGGATCTTGGGGAGTGGATGTGGTGAGGCAGGCATGAGGTAACGTGGGGATCAAACACTGGGTGAAGAAAGACAAACCATGACCTCAGCCCTCTGCCACAGTGCTTTGAATTGATCCCCTACAGGATATTAGATTTGATTTTCCTTTCTTTTACTTATGAGCAAAGCTCAGATTGTCAAAAGAAAAGCTTGAGTTATGAGTGGCCCCAGTTAGCCCAAGATCAAAACCATTCCCCATCCAAAGACCCTGGAAATCTAACCCCCAGAAGTCTTGTCTGTTGGCATGTTGAGAACCACGGGTAGAAGCTGACATCAGCTCTACGTCTTACACTCAGTGACATCTCCCTCTGACACCATGTTTATGAAGTCCAGAGGGTTGGGGGAGAGTGGAAGGAATTGGACTTGAGGTGACCGCTGTCAGTAGATGTTGTCTCTCTGTCTGCCACACATGCCAGAGACTAACAAGTCCTTGTGACTTGAGTCCCTTTGTCTCTTCCATGTCTTTTTTTTTTTTTTTCAAGGTAGGGTCTCACTCTAGTCCAGGCTGACCTAGAATTCACTAGGTAGTCTCACGGTGGCCTTGAACTCGTGGTGATCCTCCTATCTCTGCCTCCCAAGTGCTGGGATTAAAGGCGTGCGCCACCACGCCCGGCTTGTCTCTTCCATGTCTTAATCTTAAATTTAATCTCTTGTGCTTTGAGGAGCTGACTACTCATGGGATACCCTAGTATCCAAACCCAGCCAGCAGATGAGGCCAGACTGTAGAAGCATGGAGCTCAGTTGGTAAAGTGCTCGCCTAGCCTACATGACACCCAACACCACATAAACAGGGTGTGGGTAGTGCTCACCTTTGATCATAACACTTGGGAAGTAAAGGCAGCAGGACCAGAACTTCAAGGTCATCCTCGGCTATATGGAGAGTTGGAGGTAGCCTGAGCTACATGATGGGGGGGGCGGGTGCTGGAGAGATGGCTCAGAATTAAGTAAATGTGCTTCTTGCATAAGCATGAAGCCCCAAGGAAGCCAGAGACCACCCAAATTCAAATCTCCAGATCCCATGTAGATAGCTAGTCATGGCTGTGTGTGTCTGTAACCCCAGTCCCATAGGGGAGCAGAGACCTGGGACCTGCCAGAGCTCAGATAAAACAGCTCAGGGATCAGTAAGAGACTGGATCAGACAGGAACTGGAAGAAGAGTGACAGGGAGGGACACTCAACATTCTTGTCCAGCCACCCCTGGGTGGGTACTCCTTGCTGCAGACAAGTGGATGGATGGGGCATCGTAAGGTCACGTACACATGCATGCACACAAAATGAAAAATAATTTGCAAAAATTAATTTTCCTGTTCAGGGTATAATCTAAAGGACATAGTCATGACTTCTAATCCCAGATGTCACCGGCCCTTCTTGTGTAGCTATCCCAAGTCTCATAGTACCATGTTGCCCAGGATGTAATTTTTTTTTGTCTTGCCCTTTAAAGGAAACTATCCAAAGTACTGAACCTTTATGTGGCTAATGCCGAGGACTCCAGCAAGACGGAATTACTCTTTGCTGCTCTGAAAGCCTTAAAGTACTTGTTCCGATTCATCATTCAGTCCCGAGTGCTCTACCTGAGGTAAGGGTCGCTGCGGGGGTGGGGGTGCCTCACTGCTGCTCACCTGGGTTCCTGCTCCTCACACCTGTGTTGGTCATGGACTGGCCAAACCTTAGGACTTGGAAGCTGAAGATGAAGCTGGATTATGAGAACACTGTTGAAAGCCCACGTGAGCAAGAATTCTTAGACAGTAGTAACACTAGCTCTGTGGGCCCAAGTGACTCACTGAGCCATTTCCCCTAAGCCTTGGTGGGTAGTTGTCCTTACCCGCCCGCGGGTCGGTCACAGCAAGGGCCCTAGGAGAAGGGGTGAGAATGGGTGGGAACAAGAGACGAGAGAGATTGGAGCAAAACGGATTTCCGATCAAACTCATTTTATTACAAACAGGCAGCACCTTATATACAGGGGAGCAAGGTGGTTACTGGGAATTAGCAACCTGGTTGCTTGGTAACTTGGTCACAGCAGGGGTCATGATCTCTTGGAGGAAAGCCTGCAGGTGGAAGAGAGAAGATAGGAACTTAGCATTAGTTAATAGGAGGAAGAGCAGAGACCTTCAAAAACAAATGTTGACGCATTTTATGGCATGAACGGCTCCCGCAGGTGGTGATGGCTCTTAGGGTGGCAAGGATCTGCGACCAAGCACAAGCTTGGGTCTTCACTACTAGAACAGTGAAAGGCACTGGGAGAAGTTATTTAGACAAGGAATAAGTCTGACTCATAAATGGCCATTTGATCTTCTGTGTGGAAGTGGATTTCACAAGGTTGCGAGTGACAGTTAAGTGACTCCAACAGGCTGTTGGTCTGGAGGGCGAGACTCAGGTGCAGACAGAGACACGGACCGATTCAGGAGGAAGAGAGAAAAGGGTAGGGCCGTAGACAACCTTGAGGGTTGGGGTGGGTCATGGTGCTCTTCGCTGAAATTTAGACTATAGAGAGCTAGCTGAGTATGGGGTCTGCTTAGGGATATTAGTTTTTTTTTATTGTCCATAATGAGTTACATTGTTTAGTGGGCCAACAATGAGTTGTTATCCCCAATTCCTCATTGCCCCCCTTCCCCATCCCCAGTCAGCTGGATATCCTCCTCCGTGGGCTGTCTGGATCAGTCCTTGTGGCAGGGGACCATGGATAGCCCAGTCTTCAGCCGGGTTCTCCTGACCCAAGTGTGTTGTTACTGAGGGGTGCCATGCCTCTGATAATCTCCCCCACCACGGCTCTCACAATCTTGAGACACTCTGGGAACTAACTTACAGATGAAATTCTTTTCAAATCTCACTCACTGGATGATGCGGACTCCCAACTACCCTCCTACTGACCGATGGTCTCCGTGGAGTTCACACTCCTTGGTTACCAGGTCCCTTATACAACATAACTGGTGACTAGAATTGGTTTCAGATCTTTAAAAAAATTTCTGGACTTTGGAATATTTACATCATGGGATATCTTGGGAGTGGGTCCTAAGTCATCCTAAGGCTCGTTTATGTTTCATGGAAGCCTCATGTGGCCGAAGGTAACTTGACCCCATGTCTCAGGGCCCCGGGCATTTTGTCTGCAGCCCATCAGGGGAGGTCAGGTGTTCTCTCCTTATGAAATCCTGTCAAGAGTCCCAAATTATAGATACTGAACATCAGTGCGTATAGTTGCAGGAAGGAGACTAAATAAGTATGTTCGTATATATTTGAGTGTGGACATAAAATTCAGAATTCTCTATGCCTACTCTTCACCAAGCGGTGAAGTTGCCACCCAGTGTCCAAGTACATGAACTGCAGCTTGAGACCTCTATGTTTGGGGGACACTGACCAGAGACTTTATGGTATGTACTTACGCAAAAGACCCAACTTCTGAGTTGATAGCAGTCTTAGGAAGATAAGCAGAGTATTTTAATCAAAGCAAGTTCAGTATCAGGGAAGTTCACGTTCAGACCCCTGGGGCACAGCAGCAGGTCAGCAGCAGCAGCCTGGGCAGGGTGGTGGAGAGAGGGGATACTAACTGGGTTTGAAGCCCGGCTGGCTCAGAACCCTTCTGTCTGAGGAGCTTTGTTAGAATTGTCTGAAACCTCAGCTGAGATGTTTAAGGCTCCACAAGTGAAGGAGGGGAGGAGAAGGAGGGAGGGAGGAAGGAGCAGTGCTGGTGTGTCAGGGAACTTTGCTCTGGGATTATCCCTCCTTTTATAATTATGTTAATGAGCTGAGGTAGGTGAGCTTGGGAGGCTCACCTGAGAGGTCAGGCATCTCCTGCTGGATCAGGCACAGTGATTCATTACTGTGGCTCCTCCGGTCAGAAGTGCCCACAAATCACCAGGACAGGATGCACCCCTAGACTTGGGCCCTCTGGACGGCTCTTGAGGAATCCTTACCAGCTGATCCCCATTGGCCAGTAGAAGAACCCTGTTTGGACTTCGCCCACAAATTAGCGCTCCACCCTTATTTGTTGAGTCCGTTGGACTTACACTTAGTCTCCTGGAAGCAAGTTTAGGGTTAGGTGTACTGATATATGTTTTTAAGCCCAGCACTCAGGAGGCTAAAGCAGGAGGAATGTCATGAGTTCCAGGCTAGCCTGGAGCTACAGAGGGAGATCCAGATCAGCCTGGATGATAGTGAGACCCTGCCTCAAAAAAATCAAAATGAACAAAAAAGAAACAAGCTTAAGACGGGCATAGTGGCACGTGCCTTTAACCCCAGTACTTGGGAGGCAGAGGTAGGAGGATCACTGTGAGTTCAAGGCCACACTGAGACTACATAGTGAATTCCAGGTCAGCCTGGGCTAGAGCAAGACCCTACCTCAAAAAACTGAAAAACAAAAACAAAAACATGTTTAGGATGCCTGATGAGATGTCTCTGTACGGATGGAGGTGGTAACCAGCAAGTTGGCATCTAGTATTATTTTTAGAGACCACAAACCTGTTTTACAATTTCTTATATCCTGTCATTTTTAGTATATATATACACACACACATATATATGCATCCCATATATATATATCCCATCTATATATACACACCCCCAGTATATATACATCCCCTATATATATGCATCCCATATATATGCATCCAGTATATGTATGTATGTATGTGTGTATATATATATAAACACATCCCCAGTATATATATATATCCATCCCAAGTATATATATATCCCTTGTATATCTATATTCCCATTATATATGCATACATCCCCTGTATATATATCCCCATTATATATATCCCCTGTATATATATATATATATACACATCCCCAATATATATGTGTGTGTATATCACCAGTACACACACACATATATATATCCTTCCAAGTATATACATCCCCAGTATATATATGTGTGTGTGTATACATCCCCAGTACACAGACACATATATAACACATATATACATACATCCCCAGTATATATATATACAGTATATATATATACACATCCCCAGTATATATGTGTGTGTGTATACATCCTCAGTACACACACACACACACACACACACACACACACACACACACACACTTATACATACATCCCCAGTATATATATAATCCCACATCTTCATTGAGTACTCGTCCACTGATGGCATCTGGCCTCCTGCAGTTCCTGGCTATTGTGAGGAGAGCAGCAGCCATCATTGCTCAGCAAGTAGCTCTGCAGAAAAGAATGGAGTGGACACAGACGATAACGTGAGGGGTGGGGACGCAGCATGCGATTTGTTCATGCACTAAAGTGCATAATTAATAAAAGACGAATAAATGAAAATACATTTTGCAGAGTTCTTTTAATGATGAGACATCTGGCTGCTGTCTCTCTCTTAAGGTTTTATGGCCAGAGTGAAGATGGAGATGAGTTCAACAACTCCATTCGCCAGTTATTTTTCTCCTTCAACACTCTGATGGACAGGCCTCTGGAGGAAGCTGTCAAGATCAAGGTCAGCCTGACATTCTCTTACTAAATATTTGGAACATGCATTTTACTAAAGTGATAAAGCTAGCTGGCTTTTGTGGCAATGCCTTGAGTTTCGTTTTCTTGTTTAATTTTGTTTTGATACCAGTAATGTCCTTGACAGTTTGTTGGCTCGCAAGGCCTCCTGGGACGCCGGTGTTAAGAAACTGATGTCAGTTTATTGTATGTAATAGTCCCTAAAAGAGCAAAGGATTAAAGGTGTATCAGTTACTATCTGATTGCTGGGACAAAATGCCTGACCAGAAGCAGCTTAGGGAAGAGAAGGGCTTACTTTTGGCCTATGGGGGAAGCTTGGCAGGAGCAGACAGCTGACTTCACATTAGCAGGGAGGCTATAACACCTTAAAGCACTCCCCTAGTGACACACTTCCTCCTGCTCAGCTCCATCTCCTAAAGGCACCACAACCTTTCAGAACAGCACCACCTCTGGGGGATATTTTACATTTAAACCACCCCAAGGTGGGGCTGTGGATCCACGGACGGGTGTGCATGGGGTCCTGGTTTCCAGCTGCCAGAAGCAATGATAAAAATGACCAGAAGTGAAGGAAAACCTCCACATTAAAAAATACATATTTATGTTTATCAGCAAAGAGAAAGCTGGAGAATGGTCACCTCTTGCCATTACAAATGAATTCCAGATGCATGCATCACTTTGTGCATCTAACCCAGTCAGAACGTTTCTATCTCTTCCTTCTTTTTAAAAAAAGTGGGGTTTTTTTTGTTTTGTTTTTTCGAGGTAGGGTCTCACTCTAGCCCAGGCTGACCTGAAATTCACTATGTAGTCTCAAGGTGACCTTGAACTCATGGTGATCCTCCTACCTCTGACTCCCATGTGCTGGATTAAAGTCGTGCGCCACCATGCCAGGCTAAAAAAAGTATTTTTATTTATTTGCAAAGAGAGAGAGGGAATATGGGCATACATACCAGGGTCTCTAGCCACTGCAGATGAACTCCAGATGCATGGACCACTTTGTGCATCTGGTTTTACATGGGTACTGGGAAATGGAAGCCAGGTCATCAGGCTTTGCAGGCAAGCGCCTTAACCGCTGAGCAATCTCTGCAGCCCTCTTCCTTCTTCTTTATGATAACTTGGTGAAGAACTCTGTTACCACCTCTGATAGAAAAATGTATTGCAAATGGATAGAGCCAGTTGGTAGTGAAGAACAGGTCAGTGACTCTTTTCAGAAAAACGGTTGTAGGAAGTCAGGCTCAGCACTACCAGATTCTCTCAGTGAGGGCTTCGGCACCTCTGGCCCCAGCCCTGCCCTTTTCTCCTGGGACAGCTCTGTCCCTTCTGTGTTTGTCTTCCCTGGCACTGATTTTACCTCTTATGTGTTTCTTACAGGGAGCAGCTTTGAAGTACCTTCCGAGCATAATTAATGATGTCAAGCTGGTGTTTGATCCCGTGGAGCTCAGGTGACTGGCAGAACACCATTTTTTTCTCGGTCCCTAACAGAAGCAGTCCTGCCACTGGGCTGGAGCCAGGCTGTTCCAGATGCTTTTGTTCTTTCAACGGTGTTACAAGGGAATGCCTTTCTGTGCTCAGTTCCGTGGAAGCAAATAAAAGAACATGCAAAGCCTGCCTCTAGGAGAGGCTTGTATTATTCTCTCTGCAAGAAAAAAAAAATGACACCCAGACATAAATTAACTGCAAAAGAACATGTTTAATAGCAGGCTTCCAGCCCTACACCTACAAAGCTCAGGAATGCAAAATGAGACTCCCGGGCCCTTGGGGTGGAGAATGCTAGAACAGACATTTGGCAGACACCTAGGGTTGAGGTGGTCCTGGAAGGTGATGGGGGTGGATGTGCTCCAGGGGAGAGAGCCCTCCAAGGAGCAGAAATGTGGGCCCTAGAGACCCTCGTGTCTCAGGTCGCTTGGGAGATGTCCAGGTCACACACACAGCTCTGAGTGGAGGGAAGAGAGGAAGGATACCTTCAGTGCGGTGACCCCTGGCTTCTCTTCCAGCGTGCTCTTCTGCAAGTTCATTCAGAGTATCCCTGACAACCAGCTGGTCCGGCAGAAACTGAACTGTATGACCAAGATAGTAGAGAGTAGCCTCTTCCAGCAGTCAGGTGAGTCTCCCAAGAAGCCCTGCGGTGCCACAGGTAAAGCATGCCAGAGTGGTTTATGGGAGCTTCATGATGCCTGTCTCTGTGCCTCTGCTCTTGGGTGGGTCTCGCTCAGACTAGATGCAGGTTAGATGATTTTAGCAGGCAAAACCTCCATTTAAATTGAGGTGTAACAAGACAGTGGGTTTGCTGTGTGCCTATGTCATATTTGTTGGATTCATAGGCAGCAAAAACACATAAGTACTGGGTAAGAGAAAGCAGTTGCAAATAAGCTCATCAGTAAAAGTGTGCAAGATATTGAGATGCTAAATTTTGTGAACTTGCTGAACACGAGGTTAATAAGGATGAAAAAACTGGAAGGAATATAAATAAAAACCTTCAACCTCCTACATGGCAGGCGGGTTTCCATGCAATCCAACTGGAGTTTTGTTTTCCGGTTTAGCTTAGTAATGTCCTTGGAAGTTTGCTGGTACTTAAGGACCTCCAGGGAAACTGGTTTTAAGAAGCTGAAGTCAGCTTAGTTTTTGTAATATTTTCTTTTTTTTAAATTATTTTATTTATTTAATTGAGAGAGAGAGATTGAGAGAGAGAGAGCATGCCAGGGTGAACTCCAGACACACGCGCTCTCTTGTGTATCTGGCTTTACATGGGCACTGGGGAATCGAACTCAGGTCCTTCTGTGTTGCAGGCAAGCACCTTAACCGCTAAGCCACTTCTTCAGCCCTTTGTAATATTTTCTAAAGGAACACAATCTGATGTTTAATCTTTAACTAAAACAGCCCAGCAAGTGGCCCATTGTTTAGAGAACATTGTCCTCAACATAGGAATTCCAGAAAATGACCAGCAAGAATGAACAGTCTTTTAGTGAAAAACATCTTCGCATAATTCACAAACAGAAATCAGGGCAGGCAGCCAGGTCGCTCTGCTCAGGGGAGCTGACCACATGCTTCTCTTCTCCGTGCAATGCCATGCGTGGTCAGTGACGTCACATGAGTGCTTGGAAACTGACCACGGTGGAGGTATTCCCACTGAGGACATTGGCCAGCACTGTATTGGAAATCAGGACTTTGTTTTAGAGGGGACATATTGCCCAGTTTTACTGGCATTTCACCGAGAAGGTACAGAGGGGAGAAAAATGTGTGTGTGTGTGTGTGTGTGTGTGTGTGTGTGTGTGTGTGTGTGTGTGTGTGATAGAGGATTGAAACTATGGTCTACCACATACTAAGCTAATGCCATAGAACACACGTATATCCAGGACACCAACTCACTTCTTTCAAGACAGGCTGGCCTTAAACTTACTCTGTTTACCAAGCAGGCATAGGACTTAAAATCCTCCTGCCTCTGCCTCCTGAGTGCTGGGTTTATGGGTCTGCACCTCCAGGCCCTTGAGAAGAAAACTCTTCACATGATGAAATCCTTTTTATTTTGTGAGTGTGTGACCACCAAACCATAATCACTGGGCTCCGACCCGAGCTGTCTTGACAAGGAGGCCCGGTACTTGGTCCTTCCTCATCAAGCTAGCACTTGCTACAGGGGGGCAGCTGTGGGAACTCCTTGTGAAAATACCACCGGCTCAGGCTGCTCTCTTGTTCAGAATGTGCCCATTGGGGTGGGGAGAGGAATGATAGGAATCTTTTATCCAAGAGTGGCCAGCTACTTCTGGGATCAGAGCCTGAGGGATATGAAACAAACCCTTTGGATTGCTTAGCCAAGAGTGGACAAGCTGCTTGTCAGAGCAGAGCCTGAGGGAAGGGGGAACAAGCCCTTGGAGTTACCCCACAGTGGGCTAGCTGCGTCTAGAGCAGAGCCTGAGAGACAGAAAGAAAACTGAGCGTTGGGGTCATTTAAAGCAAGGGTGAACCCACAGCACCTGCCACCCTGCTACTCTGATATTGTGCGGCTCTTGCTGCTGCTGACGGGCACCCATAGGTGGTTTTCCTTTATAAAGTGAAACACTATGGGCCATCTGTATCAAAGAAAAGCATTCTATGCTCTTATAAGGGAGTTTTAAATGTAACTAACAACTCAAACTTGATCACAGACTCTCCACAGTGAATTCTGAGAGGAAAACAAACCCATAACAACCAACACAGAGCAGGTGATTTCAGCAACGGACAAAGATCCCAGTTACACTCAGCCTCCCAACTGCTGGAATTATAGAGTGCCGCCATAATTGACCCCGTTAATTGGCGATTTGAAATTTCATATGTTCCTCAGTACATAGTTAGGGTAGCACGAGTGCTTTTAGGAAGCTGGCGAACGCTCTCAAACTGAAAGCATAAACTTTGGGGACTGGAAGAGGCTCAGCAGTTAAAAGCACCTGCTTGCAAAGCTGCCTCTCCAGGTTCTGTTCCCAAATCTCACGAGTAGCACAGGCATCCGGCACCCATTTGCAACGGCGAAAGGTCCCGTCACACACTTGCTTGCACACATAATGCAAATAAATAAACAATACTTTACCAAAAGAAAACGTGCTGTTATTAAGCATCTTATGACACATCAAAAAGCGTTGCTTCTAAGATACAGAAAAGATAATGAAGGTGGCGTGTCTGAATGCAGGAGTACTCGTGAACTAGAGAGGGGGAGAGAGAGAGAGAGAGAGGGGGAGAGAGAGAGAGAGCGTGTGTGTGTGTCTTGATACAGTGTCTCTGGATAGCCCAGGCTGACCTAGAACTCCAGACCCTCCTGTTTCAGCCATGAGATCACCACCATGCCCATTCCTGCCAACAGTCACTAATCTAGCGACCAGAGACCCTGCGGTCATTATAATGTCCCTTTGCAGTGAAGGTCCCAGTAGAAAGATGAGTTCCACTCAAGTCTCCTGCAGAGACATGCACAGAATGTACTGGAAATGTACTAGGGACCTGTGGGAGTCATTGGAATTTTTTTTCCCTTTAGAATTATTTTATTAAATCATAAATGTACAACAGCTTCTTAACTCTACACTCGCACTTAAATTTTTAAAGGAAAAACGTTATGTCTTATTACACCATGATCCTGGCTAATAGCTTTTCAAAACTTTTGAGAAAAATCTTACAAAAAGGTTTCACATGTCACCTGAAACTTACAAATTTAACATTATCAAAGAAGGAATGCTTCTACACTCTTACAAAGACCACTAGAAAGAAACAATTAAAAGCTAAGAAACGGGTGGGAGAGATGGCTTAGCGGTTAAGGCACTTGCCTCCAGTGCCTAAGGCCCCGGATTCAATTCCCCAGGACCCACATATGCCAGACCCACAAAGTGGTGGCCCTGGTGTTCTCTCTCTCTCTCTCTCTCTCTCTCTCTCTCTCTCTCTCTCTCTCTCTCTCTCTCTCTGCTTGAAAATGAATAAATAAAAAAAATATATTTTTTTAAAAAAAAAAGCTAAGAAACTGTCTCAAAGGCATTTTTTACAATCCTTCCTCCACAGTAATGTTATTAACTAATCCAATCCGTTCACAAAATGGCTCTCTGCATCTGCTCTGGTGTCTTCTGCCATATCACTGCATATTTATGCATGACTGAGATAAGAGTGTCCTTAACATTGTTATTTCGATAACCTGAACCTGTTCTGTTACCTCTGGGCTCTCATCCTCTCCTATTTATACATTTTATTTATTTATTTTCAAGCAGAGAGATCAGAGAGAGGGAGAGAGAGCGAAGAGAAAGAGAGAGAGAAAGAGAGAATGGGTGCACCAGGGCCTCCAGCCACTGCAAACAAACTCCAGACGCATGCACCACTTTGTGCATCTGGCTTCCGTGGGTGCTGGGGAATGGAAACCAGGTCATTAGGCTCTGGAGGCACGCACCTTAAATGCTGAGCCATCTCTCCAGCCTTCATCGGGATTTTATAGTAAACTTTTTTTTTCTGTTGGGTGAAAAAAAAATCAGAACTACATGGCTTACTTAGTTTTTATCTGTCTCCTATGACTCAGTGTTCATGGACCAGGTGGATGTTTTTAAAAGCTTCGGGTGGGTCTGGGAGTGCAGCTCAGGGGTTCAATGTGTGTTTAGCATGTCTGAGGCTGTGCCTCCAACCCCCAGCACCAGACATACATTAAATAAGCTTGAAACCAAGGCAGGTATGGTAGTGTACACCCATAATCCTGGTGCTTAGGAGATGAAGGCAGGAAGATCAGGGCTTCAAGATCACCCTTGGCTGGGCTGGAGAGATGACTCTGCGGTTAAGGCACTTGCCTCCAGTGCCTAAGGCCCTGGGTTCAATTCCCCAGGACCCACATAAGCCAGACCCACAAGATGGTGGCCCTGGTATTTCTCTCTCTCTCTCTCTCTCTCTCTCTCTCTCTCTCTCTCCTTGAAAATGAATAAATAAAATATTTTTTAAAAAAAAGATCACCCTTGGCTGCATAGCAAGTTGGAAGCCAGTCTGGGCTACATGGTACCTATTTTAAGCAACAAGAAATAAATATGTAAATATGCAAGTGATAAACTTGGAACAGATAAAATTCGTAAATAATTTACTCAGTGTTAGGAGTGGGGCTGCTGCTCAGTGATGGAGCAAGGGGAGGGGCATTGGGTTAGAAGCACTGGCTTGATTCCCAGCACTGCTCAAAAGACGGTGATGGGGGAAGAAAGGAAGGAAGGAAGGGATGGAGGGAAGGAAAGGAGAGGGAGAAGGAAGGAATGATGAAAGCCGATGGAGAAAAGAGGGAAGGAGGAAGGGAGAGGAAGGAGGAGAGGGAGAAAAGAAGGAAGGAGAGGCAGGAAGGAAAAAAGGAAGGAGAGGGAGAAAAGAGGGAAGGAGGAAGGAAGGAGAAGGAGAAAAGAAGGAAGGAGAGAGGCAGGAAGGAAAGACAGAAGGAGGAAGGGAGAGAGGAAGGAAGGAGAGGGACGAGGGAGGGAGGCAGGAAGGAAAGCAGACAGGAAGGAAGGAGGGAGAGGGGAAAGGAAGAAGGAGAGGGTGAAAAGGAAGGAGGGAGGGAGGAAGTGAGGAGGGGAGAGGAAGGCACGCTTACCTGCGGTGGAGTTTCTTAGTACGCAGTCTAGGTCAAGGCCTCTGCCTATGGCTTGTCCCTGGGGCCCACCGGCACTGGAGGACAGGCAGGGTGGCGGGAGGAGCTGCCACTGAGTCCCTTGGTTCCTCCTAGAGTGCAGAGAGGTGCTGCTGCCGCTGCTGGCCGACCAGCTCAGCGGCCAGCTGGACGAGCGCTGCACCAAGCCGGACCACGAAGCCAGCTCGCAGCTCCTGAGCACCATCCTGGAGGTGCTGGACAGGAAGGATGTGGTGAGTCCAGTGGCCTCCGTGGCCATGCGTCTCCACCCGAGGGTCCCTTTGCACCAAGCAGGAGGGGCTCCGGGGCTTTCCTGATGGTCTTTCAGTACGTGCTGTGTCTATTTTATAGGTGACTAGGCAGGGAAGACCTCCCATGCAAGCTGAGGTCCAAGCAAAGCCAGCTTCCCCCTGAGCCCCTCCATGGACAGATTTCCCAGGGGGCCCTCCATTGAGGGTGCGTTTAAAGATCTCCAAGTTCAAATGAGACCCAGAGAGGCTCTTCTCTTCAGAAACCCCTACCCAACATCAGCTCATGCCTGACTCTGTGTAGATGATATTCCTGCACCTCTGAGTTCTGTTTCTTGGTGTGTGTGTGTGTGTGTGTGTGTGTGTGTGTGTGTGTGTGTGTGTGTGTGTGTGTGTCATGCATGTGTTTGCATGTTTGTATGTGTGGGTGTGCATGCATATGTGTGTATATATATATATTTGTGTGTGTGGAGGCCAGAGTTTGACATCTCATATCTTCTTTAATTGTTTTCCACCTTGTTTCTTAAAACAGGGTCTCACTGATTGGGCTCGACTAGCTGGGCAGCAAGTCCCAGGAATCCCCCTGTCTCCACCTCCCCAGTGCTGGGATTCCAGGCACACACCACCATGCCCAGCTTTTACTTGGGTTCTGGGGATCTGAATTCAGGCCCTCGTGCTTGCAAAGTGCACACTTCACCCTCTGAGCCATCTCCCCAGCTTCCTCCCCACTCTAACTTTTAAATTATATTAATGATCATTCTCAGCTGCTCTCCCTTGGGAAGTGATGTATTCCTCTGACACCAGCTCTCCCTTTTGAGAAAGAGATTGCTTTTTAGGGAGATCTTCCTGAGGCACAGCCTCCTCTCTGCAGGGGTCTCCCTCAGGCAGAGGCTGAGGAGATGGGGTTACAGCTGTGTCTCCCCACAGGGCCCCACGGCCGGGCACATAGAGCTCATTATGGATCGGCTGCTGAGAAGGATCAACAGAACCGTGATTGGGATGAGTCGGCAGTCTCCTTATATCGTGAGTGTCTCCATTGTCCCGCCCTGTGGCCCTGAGGTCTCCCTGTATCCCAGCTCCCTGAACATACATGACCCTCTTACATCACAATGATCTTAGCTCCCACATGGCTTCCTGCCCGATGTTAGACTGAATTCCTTTAGTAAAGCCACCAGCTCCTAAAGTTCAAGGGAAGGCAGATGTCATAAAGAGCTAGTGATGGTCTGGGAAAGCCAGGACTGTTCTGCCCTCCTTCGTGCCATCCACTACTTTCTACGTCATTATCAAGAAGAAGTGTAATGGAGGCCAGAGATGACAGTGCCAGGCCAAGTGTACCTAGACAATGAAGACTCTTTTCACTGACTGGAAGATAAAGAAAGGAAAAGAACTATTGTGAGTTGCTGCCATAAGGAAAAAGCATTCGTTTATTCAACAAATGTGAAACTACTGTAAGCCAAGCACTGTTCTGGACACTGAGATGTCCCTGTGAACAAAGAGATGCAGTCCCTCCTCAGCGGGACCTCCGTGCTAACAGGAGTGTAATGGTCGAATAAACCAGATGGTGCCTGTGGAACAGAGACAGTGGTTTGGGAAGGGAGGGTAGGGGTGACAGAATTACATAAGGTGCTTGAGGAGGACATTCTGAGGGCTGGCAGTAGCTCAGTTAGTAACAGCACTCACATCACAAGTGTGAGGACCTGAGTTGGATTCCGAGAATCCACATATTTAAAGAACGGGGTCTACTGGTACATGCTTGTAATCCTGGATCCCTGGAGCTCTCTGGTCAGCCAGTCTAGTCTCATTGGTGAGCTGCAGGCCAATGACTTACAGACCGCATATCTGAGACCAACACCCAAGGTTGGCCTGTACACACCCACACGTAAGAATAGCTTCTCAGAGAGGTAAAATCTAGGGAAAACCTTGAAACAGAGGCAGGAATAGCAACGAAGATGCCTGAGGAATGAGAGGGAGGAGCTTCTAGAAGGAGGCAGCCCAAGGCAGAGAGAGCTGATCCCAAGGCAAGTAAAGAAGTGTCAGAGCCAGGCATGGTGGCGCACGCCTTTAATCCCAGCACTCAGGAGGCAGAGGTAGGAGGATCACCATGAGTTCAAGGCCACCCTGAGACTCCATAGTGAGTTCCACGTCAGCCTGGTCTAGAGACTCTGCTTCAAAAGAATAAAATAAAATAGAATAATAAAATGATTAAATTAAAATAATAAAATAAAAAAGAATGTGACCAGTAAACAAATAAACCAACGGCCCTATTAGGATAAGCTAGCTCTAGTTGACTTAGAATGTTTAACTCAAAACAAAAGATAAGCAACTTAAGTAGAGGGCTGTCAAGAGCCCAGGGAAAAACACGGTTAGGACCCGGTGTGGAAATGCAGTGTGTTTGATCATCTGTAAAATATATTAAAAACCTTAGTAAAATCAGTTTGCATTGCCTTCTAGGTAGAAAAATAACATTTTAAGCAAAGAGTATAAGACAGACATTCATTCAGAAGTCGGGGAGGGAAGTAGAGCAGGCGGTCTTTCCTCATTTTTTGTGTTTAGAAAATATTTACTGTCTAATAAGAGTAGATGTGTATTCATTTCCTCTATCCAAAAATCATTTGAATTTGTGTGATTTTTGTATCTGCCTGAGTACAAAAGGATATAGGCCCTCTATATAGGCTAGAAAATTAAGTCTATGATTTTTTAAATATCTTTTAAAATTTTTTTAATTTTATTTATTCATTTTCAAGCAGAGTGATACAGAGAGAGAGAAAGAGAGAGAGCACCAGGACCACCACCTTGTGGGCCTGGCCCATGTGGGTACTGGGGAATTGAACCCCGGGCCGTAGGCACTGGAGGCAAGTGCCTTAACCGCTGAGCCATCTCTCCAGCCCAAGTCTACGATTTAAATTTGCAGCAATTAGGAATAGCACCTAAGGGTGTAGCTCTTGACCAGCTATCACAGCCATCCTGAGTTACCTCTTCTCTTTCTTTCTTTTTTTTAAAATATATTTACTAGTTTTCCTTTATTTTTCTTTCTTCATCTTTATTGAAATACTTTTTTTTCATATGCTTCTTAGCTCATCACCTATGATAATCATGTGGGTGTCAGCCGTCCACATTGCACCCCACAGACTGTGCAGGGCCCAGGAATGTTCTCTCTTTTTAAATATCTTTATTATGAATAAGTATATACATTGTATAAGCAAATCTTGTGAAGGTGTCCCCGTTTCCCTCCTCTGTCCGCTACCCACTGGGGTCCTTCCTTGATGCTCATAATGGATCTGCGGGACTGGTCTCTTAAGTCACGTGCACCCACCCACCCACCCACCCACCCCACCCCCGTGGTCACAGGCTGGAGAGCTGGCTATGGGGTCCTGGAATCAGAGAAATAGCCTGCAAGCATTCTCTAAGCCACCGTCTCCTGTCCTCTCCCACGGCCCGCCTGATAACTGCATTTTGGATCTTTACACAGATGTCACTGGGAGGGTGTCCCCAATCCAAAAATCTAAAGTCCAAATCTGAAAGTAGTCAGAGCGTTTCAGATTGTCACATTAGGGACACTGGCCCTGTACCTTTCTTTAGCTGAATAACGTCCCTGCACATTTCGGGTTCCCTCATCTGAGTGTGGTCCACCGTCTTCTCTGCTTCAGCTCTGTCTCAGCAAGAAACTCCAAACCTCGTGAGTAGTTGTTGATCTTCACTGGTCATCCAGTTGAGATGCTTGAGTTACTGTCCCTTGACCTAAAGGATTCCTGAAGTCATACGGTTAAGGGGGTGCCTGAGGCCTCCAGCTTTCCTAACTCGCACTAAGAGGAGGTCTGAAGCAGAAAGCTTTAGGTGTCCAGTCTGGATGGTCCCTGCAGAGCTCACTGGGCGGAAATCCAAGATGCATGATGTCCAAGTCTCATTTCATTGGCTGATGGAAGGAGCCTGGGATTTGAGCTTCCCCTTTCTTTTCAGGGCAGCTTTGTGGCCTGCATGATTGCCCTCCTCCGACAAATGGATGACAGCCACTATGGCCAGTACACGGAGACCTTCAAGACCAACCAGGATACCACTGTAAGCTGTCTTCTCTGGACCTTGGACTTGCTTGTTTTCTTTTTGCTTTTTAAGACAGGTTTTGCTAGTAGCCCAGGCTAACCCCAACTTGTGATCTTCCTGCCTCAGCTTCTTAAACACCATCAGGACTATAGTAGGCAGCTTTTACATTGCTGGTACAAATGTCCAAAGACACGGGATTATGGGAGGAAGGGATTTAGTTCAGGCTTACAGAAATTCCATCAGTAGTTGAACAAGCTGGCCCCTTTCACAGATCCAAGCAGAGAGAAACCACCACCAACCAGCAGACACTAAAGAGCAGCAAGTGGGGACCCCTTCAGAGCTCAGCCTGCTCTCCACACCTGGAATCAGATCACCCCCAAACATACCTTAGGGCTGTCTCCCAAGATCTACCCCCCAGTGACACCTCCTCCAACCAGGCAGCTGGAGACCCACGTTACAAGCTTAATAAAACACCTGAGGGGCTGGAGAGATGGCTCAGTAGTTAAGGTGCTTGCCTGTAAAGCAGAAGAACCTGAGTTCCATTCCTGAGGACCCACGTAATGCCAGATACACAGATAACACGTGTGTCTGGAGTTCATTTAGAGTAGCTGGAGGAACTGGCATGGCCATTCCCTCTCTGTCTCTTTCTCACACTTTCTCAAATAAAACAACAAACCAACAAGCAAACAAAAAACCACCTCCCTCTAAGGGGGACATACATTCACATTCATACCATCACAAGGCCCCACTCTTAAAATTTTGTATTGGGGATGAGGACATCGCTCGTTGGTTAAAGGCAGTTGCTTACAAAGCATGCCAGCCCAGATTCAATTCCACAGCCACACACAAAAAGCCATATTGGCATCCATATACAGCAGCAAGATGCCCTGGCATGTCCCTTACCCCCACACCCACGGCCACCACAACACACCTCCAAATAATTAATTAAATAAATTTGTAAAGACTTTATATTTAGTGAACAATAACTGACAGTAAACATCACGAGTCCAGAGTTCCCTTCCTAATAACTCTAGTGTGTCATGAGTGTCCAGAGTGGTCACAGCAGGGCGGTGTGTCATGATTATTTCTATAACCCCATGTTCCCTCTGATTTGTCTTTAGTTATTATGTGTTATCATAAGCCACTGTGACCGTCAACGTTTTGAACCTTTTAAGACCTTCTCTCCAGGTTCACATGACGAGGTTTCTGCAAGTAGAAGGTTCATGACTATCAGGGTAGTGTGGTATTTTTCTTTTTTTTTGTTTTTTTGTTTTTCGAGGTAGGGTCTCGCTCTAGTCCAGGCTGACCTGGAATTCACTAGGTAGTCTCAGGGTGGCCTTGAACTCACAGTGATCCTCCTACCTCTGCCTTCCGAGTGCTGGGATTAAAGGTGTGAGCCACCACGCCCTGCTGGTATTTTTCTTTTGTTTAACTCTAGACAAGAAGATTTGATCTCAGATCTGTTCAAAGTATCAATTTTTCTCCTAATCATTGATGACTTATTTTAGGTCAGCACATGGCTAGGGAGACTTAAAAGATATATATATATTTCGGCTCTCCTCTCTCCTAGTGCAATGGGTGAGCCATTTCGTTTTTCTCATGCTCAGTGGTATCCTTTGTGGATGATTTTTGTCCCTGCTTTCCTTAGAGAATCGGGCAAGGTGTCACACTCTAAAATCCTAAAAAATTATGAGGCTAAGGCAGAAGGATCATTGGGATTGAGGTCACTCTAGGCTACATAGCAAGTTTGAGGCCAACTTGATCTACATAGCAATACAGTTTCTCATAATACCAAATTTTTTTAAGTCTTAAATATATATTTATTGTCCATAATGAGTTACATTATTCAGTGGGCAAACAATGAGTTGTTATCCCCAATTCCCCAATGCTCCCCCTCCCCATCCCCAATCAGCTGGATATCCTCTCCGTGGGTCGTCTGGATCAGTCCTTGTGGCAGGGGACCCTGGATAGCCTAGTACTCAGCCCAGTTCCTCCTGGCCCAAGTGTGTTGTTACTGAAGGGTGCCATGCCTCTGGATAGTCTCCCCACCATGGCTCTTACAATCTTTCCACCATAATACCAAATTTAAAAAAAATCAAATCACATGACAGTCATATAAGAATTCATTTTCCCTAAAAGTCATGTGGAAAAGGCTCTTATTATGGGATTAATGATGTGTTATCCTAACAGAGCGGGCCTTTCATCCACACGCTGAAAGAAAGGTTATGATTGAGCTTATTTTCTCAGGGATTCTTTCTTTGTTTCCTACAGGACTTCCTCATGGAAACATTTATCATGTTCAAGGATCTAATTGGAAAGAATGTGTACGCCAAAGATTGGATGGTCATGAACATGACCCAGAGCAGGTAAGACCGCCATGGCCAGCCCAGAAAGGTGTGGTCCTGAGGGCCCTGGTTGTCTGTGCAGACTTCAAGTGCTGTTAAATCCCCCTACCTCAAGCCCATCATCTGTAATGTGAGGACCTCCCTCCCACCTTCCTGACCCTAATGTATGGATTCATCGACTCCATTTTACCAGCCTGGGCTGGTCTCCTCATCATTCTCATCTGAATTCTCACTCCTCACTCATCAGCTCACCGTGGTATCTCTCTGAGGCTCCACAGGGACTTCTCATCCTGATATACAAGGTCCAACCTGCCTGTCCAGCCATGTCCCCCACACTGTCCCTCTATACACAACCTGTCATCAGCCAGCTGTGTTCCAGGTTCCCAAGCACACTCTCTGTTTGCCTCACACACCTTCCTTTCCACAAAGCCCTATTCAAGCCTCACCTGCAGTGGAACCCTCCATCCCAGCCTTTCTGACATCCAAGTTGCCTCTTCCTCCTTTGACTTCCCACACCCCTAAGAAACCCTCTCAGAGAATGTTATTTTCTTTTTTTTTTTAAATGGTCCATAATGAGTGACATTGTTTAGTGGGCCAACAATGAGTTGTTATCCCCAATTCCCCAATGCCCCCCCCCCCAGTCAGCTGGATATCCTCCTCTGTGGGCCTTCTGGATGAGTCTTTGTGGTAGGGGACCATGGATAGCCCAGTCTTCAGCCGGGTTCTCATGACCCAAGTGTGTTGTTACTGAGGGGTGCCATGCCTCTGGATAGTCTCCCCCACCACGGCTCTCACAATCTTTCCTCCCCCTCTTCGGCTCAGTTCCCTGAGTCGTGGTGGGTGAGTATTAAGGATGCTTTGAGAATGTTATTTTCGTGTTCTCTGGCTGGGAACATACAGTTACAAAGTTCTGCCACCATGTTGTAATCTTAAGACCAGGAACTATGTCTTACAACCCAGTACCTACGTCAGTGCCTTGCAATTGCTGGCCAGTGACAAGGTTTATTGAATTGATGTGAAATGAACGAAATACATGGTAAATTGCATTATGCGATGTCGTCACTCCAGGATTTCCTCCAGGAGTTAAATCAAGTCACATTATCATTATTGCAACTCCACATGGTTCTCACACCCAGTGGGAACAACCCTTCCCAACTAGGATCAGATTAGACAAAACTGTACCAGACATCTTGGATTGTAAGAGAAAAGCTTCGTAACTAAGTATTCATTGCCTTCTCTGGCTGAAATGGCCTGGGGTTAGAAACTGTGCTCTATTTTCAACTGAACTATCCTAGCCCGAGGCTCTTCCAGTGTGCAGGGGACACTGAACTTTCTTTTTTAAGTCTTAAATATATATTTATTGTCCATAATGAGTTACATTATTCAGTGGGCCAACAATGAGTTGTTATCCCCAGTTCCCCAATGCCCCTCTTCCCCATCCCCAATCAGCTGGATATCCTCCTCCATGGGTTGCCTGGATCAGTCCTTGTGGCAGGGGACCATGGATAGCCTAGTACTCAGCCCGGTTCTCCTGGCCCAAGTGTGCTGTTACTGAGGGGTGCCATGCCTCTGGATAGTCTCCCCCACCACGGCTCTCACAATCTTTCCGCCCCCCTCTTCCGCTCAGTTCCCTGAGTCGTGGTGGGTGAGCATTAAGGCTGCTTTAATGTTGTGAGTTTAGGGGTCTTTGTGTCGAAAATCGTTGGTTTCTGTCTCACTGGCTTATCCTGTGTAGAGTGAATGTCTGTGGCTGTGGGCAGGGGACACTGAACTTTCGCTGTGCTTGGTTGATGACCTCCAAGGACGCTGGTCACACTGACTTCCAGCCTAGTCCAGGATCGCTTGGCTCCATATGTAGGTATGAAGCATCTCCAGGGACACGGGACACCCACCTCCTCAGTGTTTCTCTCCTCAGGGTTTTCCTCCGTGCTATCAATCAGTTTGCTGAAGTTCTCACAAGAAAATTCATGGGCCAGACAAGCTTTGAACTTCAGGTAAGCATCAGCCCATGGAACCCTGGAAGGTTCTGGAATTCTTGGCCATAGCAAGAGAACTATTGAAGTTGGGAAAGGAGCACCTCAGATTTCGTTCATGTCCGTTGGGAGAAGTTTTTGTATGTTTCCATATTTCTAAAGCACAGCTTTGATTATTTTTTTTTTTGGTCTTTCTTTTTTTTAATATTTTATTTATTTATTTGAGAGAGAGAGAGAGGCAGACAGAGAGAGTATATGGGTGAACCAGGGCCTCCAAGCCACTGCAAATGAACACCAGACACATGCGCCCTCTTGTGCATCTGGCTGTATATGGGCACTGGGGAATCGAACTCTGATCCTTCTGCATTGCAGGCAAATGCCTTAATCACTAAGCCATCTCTTCAGCCCTTTTATTGGTCTTTCTATAAAAGTAATACACAGGAAAAGAAATATGAGTCATACTGTCCTAGAAAATACAGCTAAACAAAACTCGGGAACGTGAAAGCACAGATACAGTAGATTTCCTGAGCTCAGAGATCCAGCTCAGACAACCCCTGAATGCAAGAAACCTCACACAGTACTGAAACCTCAGACAGTCTTTCCCCAGTGCATACAGACCTACGAAAAAGTCATACACGTGTCTCATAAGAGAATTCCAACAGTAACTGAGAGTCTCAATTATATTTGTGACAAGATAGTAAAAGTTATGTGAATGTGATGTCTCTTAAAAAAAGAGTCAAGCGAAATAAATATTAATAAGTTCAGACCACAGAGGTGGCACATAAGCAAACAAAAGCCAAAGCACAGGGGGGTCCCTTGTCTTCCCTTCCCTGTTAACGTTTGGGTGCACACAGATAGTCGTAGGCATCTGTGCTTGCGGGTCTGCCAACGCGTGCGTTCAGTTATAAACAGCAGCTCCCACGCACACTATTACTACTGTATTATACTAAGTACCTGCAAAACAAATAACCACATCTGCTTCATTTATTCCTGCTTCCAGCGAGTAGCAGTGTCCACATACACAGAGCTCTGTTCTACTTCATAGGGAAGACACATCTGGTTTCCAAACTCCTGGAGATTACAGTCCATTCCCAGGGATCCCTGCTCTCCTGGAGATTACTGTCCATTCCCAGGGATCCCTGCTCTCCTGGAGATTACAGTCCATTCCCAGGGATCCCTGCTCTCCTGGAGATTACAGTCCATTCCCAGGGATCCCTGCTCTCCTGGAGATTACTGTCCATTCCCAGGGATCCCTGCTCTCCTGGAGATTACAGTCCATTCCCAGGGATCCCTGCTCTCCTGGAGATTACAGTCCCTGCCCAGAGAGGACTCCCTGCTCTCCTGGGGTCTATAGTTCATGTCCAGTGACTCCCTACTTTGTGGAGGCTACATTCCAAAGTGCACCTTGTTGGTGATGAACTTTTTCTTTTGTGCTTTTGTCTGTATGTTTTGAACCTCTAAAGTGGGAAGTTAGAAGCAGAGGAGGCTGTGTATGTGCATTTTATATGTAAATATATTACAGTGTGTGTATGTTACATATGAGTATGAATTCATGTATACATATAAATCATAGGTGCTAAAATAGAATGGAGCCATGGAGGTCTTTGATAATCTGTTAGTCTGCTTTCTTTTAGCATCATCGATGACTTTTTCAGCAGTGTTAAATTTTTTTTTAATTTATTTTTAGTTTTAGTTTTTTCAAGGTAGGGTCTCACTCTAGCCCAGGCTGACCTGGAATTCACTCTGTAGTCTCAGGGTGGCCTTGAACTCATGGCGATCCTCCTGCCTCTGCCTCCTGAGTGCTGGGATTAAAGGCAGGCGCCACCACGCCCGGCTCAGTGTTAAATATTTTTATGATATGTGTAAGGACTGAGTCTAGTCTTTTACGTGGCCAGCCTTGCTTCATTTAACTGAGTTCTTCTAGGAACTTTTAGATTGCTTCATTTTCTGTTGCGTTCAGTAATACTGTGAGGGCCTTCTTTGGTTTAGAAGTTCCTAACTAGCCACTCTTATTTTGTCAGAAAAAAAAGCTCTGAAAGTTTTTTCTGGTTCAGAAGCTTGGCAGAACTTTTGGGATTTCGACCCGTACTGCCAGACCACCTGCTATAAATAGGCACACTTCTTGGCATGAGTTTTTCTTTATCCCAGGAGTAAAGAAAAATGTAAAGTTTTGAAAAGCTTAATATTAAGTCTCAAAACTCTCAGGACTGAGTCATTGAAACTCAAGAAAGAACAAGGAGTCCTCCTGGGGACTTTTTTTTTATAGTGACTCTGCCGTGTGGCTGTTTTCACTTGATCCTCACTGATGTGATTTCCATTTCCTTTTGCCCACACAATTCACCTCGAGCAGCTCTGGAATAATTACTTCCATTTGGCGGTCGCATTTCTCACCCATGAGTCCCTGCAGCTTGAAACCTTCTCACAAGCCAAGCGCCACAAAATTGTGAAAAAGTAAGTATCCTTTTAAGACTCAGCGACGATGGGGAAAGGTGATTGGTCTGTTCACTGTTGATGTTGCAGAAATGGCTGTTCAGGGACAGACTCATATAACTAATGATGTAGGTCTTAGAATGATCACTGGGTAGAATTCAGATCCTCATGTTCACATTATATTTGGCATATTCCCCCTCCCATTTCTCCTCTTCTTCTTCCTCTTCTTTCTCTCTCTCTCTCTCTCCCTGCAAGGTTTCTCCCTCTAGCCCAGCCTGACCTGGAACTCACTCTGTAGTCCCAGGCTGGCCTTGAACTCACAGTGATCCTCCTACCTCTGCCTCCCAAGTGCTGGGATTAAAGGTGTGAGCCATCATGCCTGGCCATGTAGTTTTTTTTTCAATATCCCTTCTCCCTGTCCACCAGTCATCCCATATTTTTTTTCAATGGAAACAAATCTTTATTAAGTAACTTTTTTTTTTTTTTTTTTTTTTTTTTTTTTTTTTTTTTTTTTTTTTTTTTTTTTTTTTTTTTTTTTTTTTTTTTTTTTTTTTTTTTTTTTTTTAGTTTTTTGAGGTAGGGTCTCGCTCTAGTCCAGGCTGACCTGGAATTCACTATGGAGTCTCAGGGTGGCCTTGAACTCACGGCGATCCTCCTACCTCTGCCTCCAGAGTGCTGGGATTAAAGGCGTGCGCCACCACGCCGGCTTTAAGTAACTTTTAATATCAGAAAAATAAAGCTCTTATAATTCTCTTTACAGCAAATTTATACTATCAGTGCTTTGATCATTTTAGTTAAAGGCCCTTTATCATAAAACATACGGTTTTAAACTTTACTCAAATTGAATTTATAATCCCTATGACTTCTCTACATATACATAACAAGAGTGTAGTAAAATTAGCAAATACTAAACTACATTGATAATTTATCTTTCTTAGTTTGTGGTTTTTAGAAACAGTACACACACCTAATACATGTCGATTCCTTGGCTTCTTAGTTGCAGTGAACCATGTAACAAAATACATGCTTGGTGAACATTCGTTCATATCTACAAGGTTTCACTACTGACATTTAACTATCCTGCAAGCAGTTAGCATCTTATGCCATCAAGGCAACATTTTTATACTGAAAAATCAAAATAAATTTTGTATAAAAGTCATCCTGTCTCTTTCATGGCTTGTATACCTGGGGAGGTGGAGACCTCTTTGTCTGTGCTCAGGGATTCTTGCCACCTGCTGCCAGCTTATGCAAATCGCATGTCTTGTGCTTTACAAAACCTGCCCCCTGTCCCCCACCTATCATCACTTCAATAGAATGGCTAGATTCTTTTTTTAAAAAAATATTTTATTTATTCATTTTCAAGCAGAGAGATGTACAGAGAGAGAGAGAGAGATTGAACCAGGATCACCACCTTGTGGGTCTGGTTTATGTGGGTCCTGGAGGCAAGTGCCTTAACCTCTGAGCCATCTCTCCAGCCCTAGAATGGCTAGATTCTTAACCCCAAAATGTTCTCTAGATTCCTGGCTTGGATTTAAACATGGAATTATGTACAAGGATGATGAGAGATTCGGAAACACCATCCAATACATTCATCTTAGGGCTGTTTTAGAATTAAGAGCCTTTAAGCCCAAGGACTGTGTAGGTATAAAATAACATCAAGAATTTATTACTGAAAAAAGAAACTTACTTTTGAGGCTGTAATACAAAACTGATAATATTAATAATAGAAAATTATAAAAATGTTAAGTTTATATTTTGCTTTTATGGCACTATGAAATGGAATAAATAAAAACTGATATAAGCATAAAAAAGAATTTATTACTGAAAGACTGTGAAATTTCAGGTCTATTTCTCTTAGCTGTAACATCAGGGATTATTTAACATTCCTCTATATCAAGTTTCTCCTTAAAAATTCTAAGACTGGTAACTAAGGAATAAGATTTAATGACTGGGCCTTTTTTTAATTGCTATACAAAGGAAAAACACAATGACTCTCCTTTAATAGATTAACATTTTCCTGAGGAGGGCTGTAGAGATGGTTCAGTGGTTAAAGGCACTTTCTTACAAAGCCTGATGGCCCAGGTTCAAATCCCAGTACCCACATAAAGCCAGATGCACAAAGTGCTGAATGCTTCTGGAGTTTGCAGTGGCAAGAAGTCCTGCTGAGCCCTTACTCACTCTAACGTACTCTTTCTCTCTCTCTTTCTGCTTGCAAATGTATAATAAATAAATTTTTTTAAAATTTTCCTAAAGGGTAGATATTGATATATGCTGAATTTTAAGATGTGTCCCTTAATCTCATGCTTTAAAAATATCTTAAGTGAAGCCGGGCGTGGTGGCGCATGCCTTTAATCCCAGCACTCAGGAGGCAGAGGTAGGAGGATCACCGTGAGCTCAAGGCCACCCTGAGACTCCATAGTGAATTCCAGGTCAGCCTGGGCTAGAGCGAGACCCTACCTCGGAAAAAAAAAAAAGCCAGGTTTGGTAGCATACCTATAATCTCAGAGTTTGGTAGGTGGGGGACAGGAGGATCCCTGGGCCATGCTGGCTAGCTAACATATCCAAGTCAGTGACCTCTAGGTTCGACAAAAGATCCTGTCTCAAAAAATAAGGTGGTCTCCACACACACACACACACACACACACACACACACACACACACACACATACACATACATACATGCACATTCCTACAAAGAAAGCACTTGTGTCCAGACACATGCGTTCTCACCACACAAATACACATGCAAGTATTTTATTAATAATAATAAGCTTTGTCCCTTCTCCATCAATTCCGTTTTCAACCCTTTGTGAGCAACATTGTCCCTGTGGAGAACGAATAGCTTGGGACTTCCCAGGGTCCCCATGTGAGAACTTAGAACATGCTCCTGTGGACATCTATTGCTCCAGTGTAGTTAGGTGATGTCATCCTGTCAGCCACCAGCCAATCCCATCACAGCATGAGTCAGACCTCACTCATGTCTCTTTCACTGGAGTCTGTTTCATTTGGCTGTTTCTCTGCTTCACAGAAACCCGAGTGCTTCTCACTCTCCTCCTTGGAGTTAGTTCTCCTCGTCTGTGCTCGGCCCCTCCTGCTCTTGAGCCCCCACCCCACCCCTGTCCTCTCTTAGGCTCTGTTCTCTCTGAGGTTTATTTGAAACTGACCTCATCTCTCATCTTGCTCCAGACTCACAGTTGACTCACAGGGACACCAGCTGCTGGTTTTTATTCCCCTGGTTGCATACTTACCCTTCCACACCTACAAGCTTTGTGGCTTCCAGCAACAAACAGATCTGAATATTTGGGGTGGGAGGATTCTATACACAGACGTTCCTCTGATCAGTGTCTCCAATCAGCCCAGCATAGCAAGCGCCTACGTATCAGTTTCAGTGTAGTAAGTACTTTTTATGACGCTGGAGAACACACAGCAGACACATATGAATACCATGAAGCTGTGTTCACAGGCATTTGTATTAAGTATGGCTCGTCATCTAGAGATGATGTAAAGCTCAGGGGAAGCCATGCATGGCTTATCCCAAGCCCTTTTATACAAGGTAGATGTGGAATCTTGTGGGAGGTCCTGGAACCGGTCCGCTTGTTGGGATAACAGTAGGGGCCATAACTAGTTTCCATGCAAACTCTTGGCTTATGGTCTTCTTTCTAGATACGGGGACATGAGAAAAGAAATCGGCTTTAGAATCCGGGACATGTGGTATCACCTGGGTGAGTATTGGACCCTGAAAGGGCCATAACCCACCTCAGAGACAAGCATCCCTCAGTCCTTATTGACATGTTTGTGCTGAAGATAACATTTCAGTTATTGTTTTAATAACATTGATTATCATAAGTTATGTTAAAACATGCAACTGTGATAAATTGATTTTATCCAAGTAACCCTGAGATTTCACTGCATATATGCTAGAAGTGAAAGTTCATATGTGGGCTTCATACCTCCTCACGTGGGACATTGATCATGACCTTCTGTCATCACGGTACCTTCACGTTGTGAGAATGCAGGATTTCATCGCTTCTAAATTTCGAGGTGGTTTACTCACATAAACATTCTTGACTTAAGGGCCCCGTGGAGGAATATGACAACACTGAATTTACAGTAACGTGATTTGATTTTAATATTCTCGTTTACTTTCATCTCAGGTCCTCACAAGATCAAATTCATCCCATCCATGGTGGGTCCCATTCTGGAAGTCACTCTGACTCCTGAGGTGGAGCTGAGGAAAGCCACCATCCCCATTTTCTTTGATATGATGCAGTGTGAGTTCAATTTCAGTGGAAATGGCGATTTCCATATGGTAAGAAGCCCTTCTGTGTCACACAGTAGCCAGTATTTATTAACTTCTCTTAAGGGACGTTATGACAATTTACCTTCTCATTACTGGGACAAAACACCTGACCAGAAGCAGCTTGTAGGGGGAAAGGGTTTATTTCAGCTTACAGTTTAGAGACGTTTTATCGTGGTGAGGAAAGCATGGCTGAGCAGGCAGCCAGGACATGATATCACACCAGCTGAGGAGGGGTCAGCAGCAAAGGTGAGCTCCTCCTGAGCACCCAGTGAGAGGGGCTGATGAGCCTCAAGGCCTGCCCCCAGAGACACACCTCCCCCAGCAAGGCCCCACCTCCCAAAGGCTCCACCAGCTGCGGATTGAGTACAAGGCTTAAGCACAAACACTTTACAGTCAAAAGCCTAAATGACAAATCAAAGTTGATCTTTTCATTTCACTTTGTAAAGGGATTAGACATATAACCAGCTATCCTAGCCCAGAGCCTGGAAGGAATCTTATCTTCCCAACACAACGCTTTCTCGGAATGATGGGAAGTTGACATTATATATCTTGATCTAATCTGCTGTAGGCCTGCTGAGGGAAGGGCCCAGCGGATCCAGCTCGGATCCATTCCTGTTTAGCTTTGAGAACTTCAGTGTGCACAGGTCTTCTCTACGCCTCTTTTTTTTTTTTTTTTTTTTTTTTTTTTTTTTTTTTTTTTTTTTTTTTTTTTTTTTTTTTTTTTTTTTTTTTTTTTTTTTGAGGTAGGGTCTCACTCTAGCCCAGGCTGACCTGGAATTCACTATGTAGTCTCAGGGTGGCCTTGAACTCATGGTGATCCTCCTACCTCTGCCTCCCGAGTGCTGGGATTAAAGGCGTGCACCACCACGCCCGGCTCTATACCTCTCTTTCTTTATGTATAAATCTACTCATATCAAAAGTAAGATTTTGCAGTTCTGAAGCTCAGTGAAAGCAAGTCTATCACCAAGACTTAGACAAGAAACAAAACACAGAAGCCCAGTGTGGTGGCACATGCCTATAATCCCAACACTCAGAAGGCTGAGGCAGGAGGACTGCCATGAGTTCAAGGCCAACCTGGGAGATATAGCCAGTACTTGGCCAGCTAAGACTATATAGCAAGACCCTGTGTCAAATTTTTTTTTAAAAAAGGAAAAGAAAATTTAAATTATCAAGTTCTTTTCATATTGTCACAAAATAACATTTCAGGTGAGTTTTCAAATGGAACACAAAAGAAAAAGTAATGCTAGATTGTTCCAGAATGTTCTGACCGGGTCCTCAATGTCCAGATGTAAGATCAAGATCCCATCTATGTTATAAACAGTTCACAATCTGATAAAGGGATTGGAACAGATCTAGAAAGACTGTCTGGGTATCTGTCAATCATGTCCTTCTAAGGATGAGACATTTTGCTAGGAGATTATCTTCTACTTTCAGTTTGAAAATGAATTGATCACGAAGCTGGACCAAGAGGTGGAAGGGGGTCGAGGAGATGAGCAGTACAAGGTTCTTCTGGAAAAGCTGTGAGTATGTTAACAGACAAAACAAATGACAGTATCATTCTGCTTCGGAAGCAGCAGATCACCGCCCACCTGGAGGGGTGGCTTGGTGGGGTAGAAGGAATTGCCAGCATCTACTACCAACACTGTTTATCTGATGGGAGTCAAGGCTCTGTCTTCCTGGCAGTCTGGCCGTGGAGAGCAGAGCAGATGGGGTAGAGGCGGAGATGTCCGGAGAGATGGCATTTTGCCCAGAGTCTGAATTGTTGAACTTTTAAAAGTATTAGCACCTCTAATTATGGCTTCAAAGCAATCATTTAAAGAAAAAACCCCAAACATTTCAAGATTGACTTGATATTTAAAAATGCCTCATGACCTGTAACAGACCTCCGGGGCAAAGCAGCCCTGGTCCCAGGGCTTGGTGTCTACAGCCCTGCCTCCCGCTGTGTCCTGAGCTCACATGTCCCGGCTGCCTCCCCTCCCCATCCTTCACCCACGATGCTGTCCCGCCTGCTCTCACTTGTCACTCTTCTGTGCACAAGAGGAAAAACTAAACTGAAGAGCATCGGATGTTGGCCTTAGCAAGAAGGCCTTTCCGATCTGTTTTTCACCACACATGAGAAGCTTGATTTTTTTC
Source organism: Zapus hudsonius (assembly GCA_004024765.1). Lineage (NCBI taxonomy): Eukaryota > Metazoa > Chordata > Mammalia > Rodentia > Dipodidae > Zapus > Zapus hudsonius. The sequence continues at coordinate 93,160 of PVHP010000434.1, read as the reverse complement.
GGAGGGGGCGGAAATCCAGTGATTATCCTGCCCTCCATCTGTTCATTCTCATTTACAAGAATAAAATGCACTTTTGAGTATTATTAGTATGGAGATGAAGTGAGCGTTCATTGCAGGATTCATGCTTTTAAAAGGTTGGCTACAATTAATGTCATCTAATTTTCCCATCATCAGGGCTGAGACCCCTGTACATGTCCTCTGAGTTTTTGTGTCTTTGACTGTCTGTGTCACACACTGAGTCTCCGTTAAGTAGTTCTGTTCTTCACCACATGAAACACGAGGACAGGAACTCCCAACTTCTGTCTTGGTTCTGAAGTTTCACTGAAGAGAGCCTGTGCGCTCAAGACCTAGGAGTCGGATGAAAGTGACAAGCAGCCAAAATTTTAAGGACCTGAAGTCTTCCTTATTTTGCTTTTAATGAAGACACCTCATGTGCCTGATGGTAATCGTCGTGGCAAGAGGTCCTGGTACACCATATTCATATTCTCATATTCTCCCCCTCTCTTACACGCAGAGAAAAAAAAATATTAAAAACAAATTAGGGATAAAATAGCTCAGTAGTAGAGTGCTTACCTGTCATGCAAAAGGCCCTAGGTTCAGTTCCCAGCACTGCAAAACACACACACATAAACACACACAAAATGCAAGGTAAATTATTCATTTTTAACATATTTTTATTTCTTTGTGAGAGAGAAAGAGAGAGAGAGGATGGGTGCGCCAGGGCCTTTTGCTGCTGTAAATGAACTCCAGATACACACCTCGCTTTGTGCATCTGGCTTTATGTGGATATTAGGGAAATGAACCAGGCGAGGCCAGTAGGCTTTGTATGCAGGTGCCTTTAACCACTGAGCCATCTTCCCAACCCAAATCATTCATTTTCTTAAAACCCTTAGCTGGTGTTTCATGGACAGATCTTACCTTATTTGCCTTGTTCTTCCTGGGTCACCTCGCTCAGAAAAGTGAGACTGTACAAGAACCCAAGATTATTCCTTGAGTCTGGACTATTCTTTGGACTCACTCCATTTTTTTTGTTTGTTTCTTCCTTTTCCACGGCTTACTTTTACTTGTCTTAGAAGCCCCAGATCTTACTCTATAGCCCCAAGAGGAGAGAGAGGGTTAGACTAGAAGTTTAGCTCCAGTCTGCCTGTTATCACCTCTTTTCAATCTGAAAATTGTTTTATCTGAAGAGCTACATAGCTAGACGTCCACCAGGTTACCCTGAGCAGGGCATGAGCCCAAGACTTTCTAGAGCCCCTGTGTGATGACAGTCCTTGGGGAGAATCAAGCTATAGGAAAGGGAGTTTCATAGAACCTGATGAGAATACATGAACTTTGAGGACAAAGGTTCTCATTTCTGTGGCATCAATTTAAAAGCACAATCAGCTTCAGATCTTCAGAGAACATTGTCAGCTAGGGTTCTGAGTGATTGATGGTTAGAGTCTTTGAGTCCAAACAGAACAGGAGCCTGAGAAAGCAGAGAGATCCAGCCCAAATGGCAGTACCGAGAAAGAATGGTATTCCAGGGCTGGAGAGATGGCTCAGCGGATAAGGTATTTGCCTCCGGTGCCTCAGGCCCCTGGTTCAATTCCCCAGGACCCACATAAGCCAGATCCACAAGGTGGTGGCCCTGGTGTTCTCTCTCTCTCTCTCTCTCTCTCTCTCTCTCTCTCTGCTTGAAAAATAAATAAATAAAATATTTTTTAAAAAAGAATGGTTTTCCACAGAGGATGTCCGAGTAACTGACCACCTGTGCATCAATCTGTGTCACCTGCTGCCAGGACCTTGGTCATTGCCCATAGATAGTACTGGACTAAAGTGTTTGTAAAATGTGGATATTTTCTCTCTTGCCTCCACCAGGCTTCTAGAACATTGCAGGAAACATAAATACCTCTCGGGCTCTGGGGAAGTCTTTGTCCTCCTGGTCAGCAGCCTGTTAGAGAACCTTCTGGATTACAGGACCATCATCATGCAGGATGAGAGCAAGGAGAACCGCATGAGCTGTACCGTGAATGTTCTGGTACGAGCCTGGGCCCTGGGATGGCTTGGTGGGCACGGTCTGGCCACTCTTGGTGCCCACCACTCAGTTGCTAACACAGATGTGAAGGCTCTCTGGGTCACCTTAATGAAGTCTGTGTCCTGTTGAGTTGGCTGAGAATGCCTTAGAGACAACAGCAGGCACCAACACTGAGGGCGAATTTCCATGGAAACAGGGATGGAAAACAGAATATGAACACACAATTCATCTCTTCCCAAAGACCATCTTGGCCTGGGTCTCTCTTTAAACGTGGTTGCTTTACTGATAAGATTTTAGATAGATAGATAGATAGATAGATAGATAGATAGATAGATAGATAGATAGATAGATAGATTGATGATAGATAGATAGATGATAGACAGATGATAGATAGATAGATAGATAGATAGATAGATAGATAGATAGATAGATAGATAGATAAGTAGGTAGGTAGATAGATAGACAGATGATAGATAGATAGATAGATAGATAGATAGATAGATAGGAATACTATGCCATGGAAAGAGAGTCTGTGCAGTCCTGATGGTGGGACTCTGCTCTTCCCTTGGCCTGGGACCCCAGAATGCAAGGTTGAGGGTGCCACACATTCCTTTGCCTAAACCCTCAACCCCCTGACTCCTTGACACAGCACTGTACCTGGTGAGTTCAGGCTGAGTTGGGTGTCTTCCTATATCCTTACATTTCTCTCATTTCTCAGAAAGAGTTCTTACAACATATTCTCCCACTGGTCATCATAGTTCTTCCTTCTGGGGGAATTTCTGTGTGTATGTGTATGTATGTGTGTATGTGTATATGTGTGTGCATGTGTGTGTATGTGTGTATGTATGTGTGTGTATATGTGTGTATGTTTGTGTATATGCATGTGTGTATGTGTGTGCATGTGTATGTGTGTGTGCATACATACATGCGTGTGCACACAGAGAGATATACATGTGTGAGTGAAGGCCAGACTGCCTTGGGTGTCATTCCCCAGCACTGTCTCCCTTGTTTCAGACAGGGTCTGTCACAGACCTGGAACTCATCAGGTAGGTTAGCCTAGCTGGCCAGCAAGCTCCAGGGATTCTCCTGTTCCCTCCCCAGCACCGTGATTACAAGCCCATGTCACAGTGGTCGCCATGCCTAGCATTTTTGGCTCAGGTCATCGTGCTTGCAAAGCAAGCCCTTTATCAAATGAGCTATCTCCCCAGCCCATGAGCAAACTTCTTAAGGAGATGCTGAATTCTTTGGGAAAAGAGACACTGTTGAAAAGAAGTGCTCAGTTTTGGCCATTTTTGTAGCAAACTTATCAACAACCCTAAATTTATCTTTGTGTTTTTGTGAACCCCTTTGTTTGGCAGAATTTTTACAAAGAGAAGAAGCGAGAGGACATATACATAAGGTAAGTGGAAGGAAATGTCCTGCCTTTGCTGTTGGTGTTGTGGGTTGGCGATGGCTTCCTAATGCCGCCCTGCTGCTTTAACAGACTCCAGGAACCACAGCCTGTGCCCATCTGCCCCCGAAGGAAAGGATCTTCAGACAGATCCTCAAATCAGTGCCATTCGAGGGAGCGTAGGACCAGTGTCCTATCAGGGGACTTGTGGCCAGGGTCATCAGGAAAGGCCCGAGTGACTCAACGTGGAGACCTAGTTTAGAACCCATGAGTCCTTGAACATGAAACAGGCTTGTATGCAACATGGCAGAGATTCTCTGTCTCTTAAAGGGGACCAAGACGAAGGAAGGAGAAGGGAGGGAGGGAGAGAGGGAACAAGGGAGAGGAGGGTAAGCGAAATGGAAAGGCAAAGATTAGAAGGAAGAATAAAGCCAGGAAGCCTTAGTGGGGAGTCTTGGCTGAGAGAAGGGAAGCGTTCCTGTCAGCAGCAGAGGGGAAGACCTAGAAGCTGTCTAGGAAATGGTGTGAAATGTGCTAAGTACTAGCTCACCTTCTGTGTAAGAAAGGGCTTTTTTGGGTGGGTGGGTTCTCGAGGTAGAGTCTCACTCTAGCCCAGGCTGACCTGGAAGTCACTATATAGTCTCAGGCTGGCCTCAAACTCACAATGATCCTCCTACCAGTGCTGGGATTAAAGGTGTATGCCCAGCTATAAATAGCTTCCCCCCCCCTTCTAACCAGATATTTGTACAAGCTTCGAGATTTGCACCGAGACTGTGAGAATTACACAGAAGCTGCCTACACGCTTCTCTTGCACGCGGAGCTCCTGCAGGTGAGTAAGTAGGTCAGCGAGGCTGGTCCTCAGGGGGGAAGCTGAACGCTTGCTCTGGGTCATATGTTGGGTCCTGCGAGAGTCAACTCTACATACACTTTGTGACTTCAGTAGGAAAGAACCTTATTCAACAGACATCATTATATTTCCTGGCCTTCTGAACAGACATGGCTACCATCAGATGAAGGTTGGGAAAATGTCAGTTATCATTTCTGGAAAACTCCTTAGGAAGCGCAGCACAACCAATGAGTGGCCTCTGTAATCAACTCTAATTAAAGAACTTAAATGCACATTGGTTGATGTATGATGTAGTGAAACCATAGAAAGATGAATTGTATGTGGATATCTACCTTAGGACTATTTTCCTATTTATACTTTTTCCCCAAGACAGTCCATTTTATTTTATTTTTATTTGTTTAATATTTATTTTCAAGCAGAGAGAGAGAGAGAGAGAGGAGTGAGCACCAGGGCCACCACCTTGTGGGTCTGGCCTATGTGGGCACTGGGGGATTGAACCCCGGGGCCTTGGGCACTCAAGGCAAGTGCCTTAACCACTGAGCCATCTCTCCAGCCCCTCACCAGTCAGGAACTCCACTCCTGGCTCATGGGATGGAATTCCCTGCTTCTGGAGCCCTTGATGTCTGCAGCACTTGGTCTGAATCCCAAATAATTCCTTCCAGCCCTGACCACCTCCTCTAATTTGGATTCCTATATAAGCTCTTCTTTCATCATTAATCTGTGACTGGCCAATCTACAACTCAAACTCGGAATGTCAATAACACAAATCTTTCCTCTCCACTCTTTTTCTCTTCCCAACCCATTCCTTCCCTCCCCTTTCTACCATATCATTTAATGATGGCTGGTGGGAGTGGAGAGAAACTAACTTGGTAGAACCCGGGAGTGCAGATCCCCCCCCCCCCATCCCAGCTACTAGGGAGACAGAGGCAAAAGGACCGTGAGATGAAGACCTGCCTTTGTTACAGAGTGAGTTCAAGGCTAGTTTGGGCAACTTCGTGAGGCCCTTTCTCAACATTTTGAAAAGAGGTCTGGGCTCAGCATTCATGAGCCTAAGCACGCTGGACGCCCTGGCTGGTTCAACCCCCAAACAGCATTTATTACAGGCTTAGGAAACAGTGTTCTCATCACAGAGCGTAGCCTGAGTTTCTCTTTCTGTATGTCTGCTGCTGTGTCCTTGAGTGGCTTGTTTAAGTTTCTGAATACACGTCTTTCGTAACCCTGGGGACAGCGACTCTGGGTTATGTTATCTGCTGGGGTTTATTTCTGATGAGGTAATTTCTTTTTTTCCTTGGTAATTATGACATTTTCAAATACAATTTCTTTGTGTTAATTATCCCATTCCCTCCACTACTCCCTCCCCACATTCCCCCCTGCATAATTTTTTCTTCTGTTTATGTGTCCCAAGTACATTTTAACCCATCTCTCCCTCGCTTCCAGTTCATCTCTTTATGTCCACTTTTTTTTAAAAAAAAACATTTTTATTTATTTATTTGAGAGAGAGAGAGAGAGAGAGGCAGACAGAGAAACAGAGAGAATAGGAGCACCAGGGCTTCCAGCCACTGCAAATGAATTCCAGATGCATGTGCCCTCTTGTGCATCTGGCTTTATATGGGCACTGGGGAATTGAACTTGTATCCTTCTGCATTGCAGGCAAACACTTTAACCGCTAAGCCATCTCTTCAGCCCTATGTCCACTTTTTGTTACAGTTCTGTGTTTAAATGTTTTATGCACATTTGCTCCTATATACACATAGATGTTGCAAGCTAAGGCCTGCATATCAGACAGAACATGCAACGTGGGTCTTTCTGAGTTCGAGGATATTTCTTTCCAGATCCATCCATTTTCTAGCAAATTTCATGATTTCATTTTTTCTGTACCGCCGAATAGAATTCAAATGTGTATATATACCACATTTCCATTATCCATTCCCCTGCCACTGGGCGTCTGGGCTGATTCCAGTTCTTAGCTGTAGTTCATGGGTCTGTGTCAGCATAGATGTGCAGGTATGTGCGTCTTCTATATGTCTGTTATCTTTGTAGCTGAGGTCTATGTTCTTTCAAATGCTTTTATGTTTTCCTACATAGTTCTCCTATTGTGTGCATCGGTTTTCAGTGGCCTGCCTTGTGTTGTGAGGAATATAATAGTTTGCAAACAGAGATTTTTTTTTTACCTCCTCCTGCCATTTTTATAACCCCAGTGTGTTTTTCTCATCAGATTGTGTTCTCAGTCACGTGGGTTAACAGCTTCACTCTAGTCTTTGCTTCCTGAGAATGCTGCAAGTGTGCGTCCATTTGGCGTGACGCTTGTTTCAGAGCTGACATATGGGTCTCCGTGTGCATGGAATTTTTCTGTTTAGTAAATAGCTTAAAACACAATATGGATGAGTCAAACATATGCAAAGAAGTGTTTTTCGGACTTTTTTGTTGCATTAATCTCTTTCAATGACTTCGAGTGTTACATGAATCCCTTGTGCTGTTATTTCTTTTTAGTGGTCCGACAAGCCCTGTGCACCTCATTTGCTTCAGAGGGACAGTTACTATGTTTATACCCAGCAAGAACTTAAAGAGAAGCTGTACCAAGAAATCATATCGTATTTTGACAAAGGCAAAGTGAGTGTTGTTAACATCTTTGTTTTTGCGCTGGTGAAAGGAGAAAAGTGACAATACAGTTCCCATACCAAGCACTGAGACAGCTCAGATCACACAGGTTCAGAGAGCTGAACCTAACAAAATGACACTCGTTCTGATGACAGCCACAAGGGTGAGGCGTACCCAGGGCTATTCCCATCTGTAATCAATGGGCTAGGATTGTAAATTGGCCAAAGGTGGTCCCTAGGATTCGTTATTTGCTGAAATGACCAGCAAAACTCAAGAAAGTGCTACATTGAATTATTAAGGTGTCATTGTAAAGGATCCAAGCCAAAAGCAATCCAATGATGATATATTAGTGTAGTCGGCCCCATGGGGTCCCAGTGACCTCTCCTCCCCAGTACACTGACATGCTCACCATGTGCAGGGCTATACACCTGTAATCCCAGCTACTCAGGAGGCTAAGGCAGGAAGGAGAATGGCTTAAGCCCAGAAGTTTGACACCAGCCTGGGCAACAAAGCAAGACCAGTCTCAAGAGGAGAAAGAAAGAAAGAAAGAAAGAAAGAAAGAAAGAAAGAAGGAAGGAAGGAAGGAAGGAAGGAAGGAAGGAAGGAAGGAAGGAAGGAAGGAAGGAAGGAAGAAAGAAAGAAAGAAAGAAAGAAAGAAAGAAAGAAAGAAAAGAAAGAAAGAAGTTGGGGCTGAGGAGATGGCTCAGTGGGTGAACTGCTTGCCATACAAGCATGAGGACTTAAGTTTGAATCCCCAGCACCCACATTAACCTGGGCATGATGGTAAAGTTCTGTCATCTCAGTGCTGGAGAGACTGAGACCATTGGCTAGCTACTATAGCTGGATCGGTGAACTCTGGGTTCAGTGAGAGACCCTGTCTCAAAAGCTGGGGTGGAGACCACTTGAGGAAGACACCTGATGTCAATCTCCAACGTCCACGGATGAGCTCACACCTGTGCACATGCACCCACACACGTATGAGCTCTTACACACACATGCACACCACACACATACGCACACTAAAAGTCAACCAGAAAACTCACCTGATGATCAATTACGTGACGGAATTCCGTCTCCATCCCCGCCTTGCCTCCCTGAAGGTAGGGCTGATAATATGTGGCTCAGAACTCCATCTCTGTTTTTCTTGAGACGGAATTTCACTACGTTGTCCAGGCTGACCTTACATTACAGTTGTTATTCCTCAACCTCCAAGGGCTGGAATTTCAGGGTTAGCCACTGTGCCCAGCCTATAGTTCCAATTCTTTAATCACATGGCTAGCCACCATTCTGAGACTGTCTAGGGCCACGCCTACTAGCCCTTCCTAAGCCTAGCATTCAGGGCAGAGAAAGGAGACTTGCTTGGGTTCTGGGCTCATTCACTGAACTCCAGACCCTGGCCCATGAGTCATCTCATTTGCATAGATTCTAGAGCAGTCTAGAAATAACAAGTACTCTCCCTGGATAGGACTTGGGGACAAAGAGCAAACGAGTTCCTTATGACACAGGAGTGACTTATGACACCTCTTTATTATTCTACAGTATGTCTTTGAATTCTTCCTATTGTATCGGAGGGAAAGAATTTAAGATATGAGCATCAATATAGATTATGTATCTTGAAAACACATAACCTAGTAAAGAATAGAGTGGGCAGACCAGAGCCCATAATTTTACCTTTCTAATATTAAGGGAGGGGGCATCATTGTCGGTAGATAGTGGACAGCACATGACTGTCACATCCTTATTGAAGTCACACCTGCCTGATACCAGAGACTGCAGGTGACAGGTAACATCAATGCCTTTCTGGAGCAAGAACAGGAAGCAGACCTGATACTGGATCCGTAAGTAGTGTAGCCTGTGGCAAATTGGATAAGCATGCCCAGGAGAAGAGACTTTAAACTAAAGACAGAGGGGGAAAATAGGAACTAGGGAAGAAAGGAAGAAAAATGCAATGTGCTAGCCAAACAAAACAGGTCCTAGATTCAATCTTGATAATAATAATACTTCCAGACTGCCTTTCCCTTTCATATGTATTTTATCAGTGAAACATAATAGTTGAATTACTAAGTAAATAAAACAAATAATTATCAGGACCAGCAACTGGTTCTCTGTTCTTTCCCTGCCTCTCCCACCTTGACATTTCCTGCAAGGTCTACAGTCCTTTCTTCGGACTCTGGTTTCATTAGAAGCTCCCATAACCCTTGTCTTAGTCAGCCACATGCCGCTGGGATGAATCTCCAAACCAGGCACGGTTTATGGGAGGAAACGATTTATTCAAGCTACAGATCCAGGGGAAGTCCCATAAAAGTGAAAGAGGCTGGTCCTCTTTCACAGGTCCAAGCAGAGAGAAAAACCCATCACCAACACCACACACAACAGCAAACAGGCAGGGGGCAAGGAGAGAATTTCCTTCCCTTTATATAGCCTTAGGGTGGAGTCTTACAACCCTTTCTCAGACTTAATGGCTTCCTGAGTCTCTGGAATTCCTTCCTGCATGACCCACACAGTAAAGGATGTTTACTTCCAGTTTCTTTGAGCTTCTTTACATCCTGCCCCCTACTGAGAGGCTGCCTTCCTGTAAACATCCTCAGAGACCCACCCAAGATTACTTGAAAGGTCAAGTTGACAACAAAACCTAACCATCACAACCCTTAAAACAAGTTTAGGGGGCTGCGGAGGGGGCTCAGCGATGAAAGGTGCTTCCTTGCAAAGCCTTGCCAGCCACTTCTCAGTTCCCCAGCACCCACGTTAAGCCAGATACAATTTCACGCTTGTGGTTGCAGCAGCAAGAGACCCTGTCTCAGAAGGTAGAGATACCTTGAGGTTGTTCTGTGAACCCCATATGCACGCTCTGGCTTGCACACACAGATATCCACATGCACACACAAATAATTCATATTTTTTAAAAACCGTCAGGATGTCACAGCTGTTATGTATTTAGTTCTAATGAATATCTAAGGTGATTTTCACAACTTTTCTCCAACAATTCTTAGAACCATAATTAGGTAATCTTAGTTCTGTTTTCACAGGGAAAGAACTTGAGGCCCAGATAGCAAATACCTTGGCTCATGCAAATAATTTTTTAAAGATCTTAAAATTATTGACGACTTAGAGAACTTTCATTCACATGGGTTATCTCTATTGATATTTGTACTCAGAATTGAAAGCAGAAAACCAATGTGATTTTCAGATCTTTTAACAATAATAAATCCCTTACCTATTAGCACAAATCATATGCATTTTTTGAAAGAAATACTATATTTGCCAACATACTTGTGATATGAGTGGCACTGGTTTTGCATCTCTGTATAACATCTGAGTTAGAAGCAAGCAGCAGAAGCCTCTGACCTGCTTCTCTATTCATCCCAAGGTGATGTCACACCTGTGTGGCCTCTGAAAACTGCCACGTGTTTGTGAGTCAGCTTGACAGAAGACACACTATGAGTATTATTATGAAAATAGTTCTGGACTCATGGACCCCTGAAAGGATCTGGGGGCTCTCTGGCCTGCTGCCCATCTGTGCCTCACGGGCCTGCTGGCCCTTCCTTAGCGTAGCCATTCAGGGCAGAGAAAGGAGCTTGTGACTCCTTCACTTAACTCCAGAGCCCGGATTCCTGCACGTCACCCATCTAGTCCGGGCGGGTTTCCACCTGGCACAGCCTTTGCTGCCCTCCACGCCCTGAAATTTCAGAGGGGATAATTAAGCAATGAATCTAAAAGATTCAACTTTCAAATGTTTGGCTGTTGCCTGTGGGCTGCGCATGCGTCCCCTGGGCAGCCAGAGAGGATAAAGCAGGGGTCCATCTAAGAGGCCCCTCCACACAATAACCACATGATTAGGACCTTCCAGCTGGGGGGGGGGGCTGGGACCAAAACTGTGCATAAGGCTGTAATTGACATTGACCTTGACGTCTTAGAGTGTCAATGTATTTCCTGAAACTCACCAAGTAGGTAGTTTGGATAGAAATTTAAAAAATTAGTGCCCTACATGGAAAAGATTTACCAAATTCCACATCACTATGCCATTTAGGTCTTTTTAATTTCTATAAACACCCTATGTTCATGTATGTTCACACACACACACACAGAGACCATAGTCCCATGGTTGCTTCCTCTCCCCCGTAGTAAGACTTGCACTCACTCGCTCAGGTCCTACCTAGGCGTTGGAGGTGACTTTCCTCTCCTTGCAGTCATCATGGGTGCTTTGATGGGGACACGAGGCAGAGCGCCCTTCATCCCAAAATACAGAATGTTCTGAAATCAGACATGATTCTGCGCGGCATGGCACCCCTCAGCAACAACACACTTGAGCCAGGAGGTCCGGGCTGAGTACTAGGCTATCCAGGGTCCCCTGCCACAAGGACTGATCCAGATGGTACACGGAGGAGGATATCCAGCTGGTTGGGGGTGGGAAGGGGGGGCATTGGGGATAACAACTCATTGTTTGCCCAATGAATAAATAATGTAACACATTATGGACAATAAATATATATATTTAAGATTAAAAAAAAAAAGAAATGGTTCTGCGCCAACATGACCCCCAAGAAAGTTTCAGATTTGGGATTAGGGATGCTTAACCAATAAAATCTATGGAAATATTTCCAAATTTAAAAAAAGTCTAAAATCTGAAACGCTTGCTGTTCCAAGCATTTCAAGCGAAAGTTATCAGCCTGCCGTGTCCCTATGACATCTGAGAAGAAAGAGATTTGATGGAGGGAGGGGTGTGGCGGCTCCGGGTCCCCTGCAGGTGTTCAGTGGGCCTGTCGGCTTGATTTCAAGGACTCTTCAGGAACCTTAGAACCCGATCAGGACAATGACTGCTCTGTCTTCCATGCCTCACGTTGCTGTCCTGCTTTCTCAGATGTGGGAGAAAGCCATCAAACTGAGCAAGGAGCTGGCCGAGATGTACGAGAGCAAAGTGTTCGACTATGAAGGCCTCGGGAGTCTCCTGGTGAGTGGGGACCTCCAGGGTTGCTGAAGTTAGTAAATTGCCTGAGCAAAGTCAGGGTCAAGGTTAGTCTTTCCAATGGGAAAGGAAATCTTGCTTGACTTGAAACTAAAAAGACCGCTGGTATCCAGGTTGTTTGCCCCACAAGGCTGGGGAAGCGGAGGGAGTGGGGAGGCACCGAGCCCCAGAGATGGCACCGTGGTGCACGACAGACAGACACACCTGGGTATATAGCTCAGTAGGGGAGAGCACTTGCCTAACATGCATGAGGCCCTGAGTTCAAATCTTAGCACTACAGTAAAATAATTCTCCAGATCTGGCTACTTATCTGGCTTTTTAAGGCCCGCTCGATGCATCCGAGCTGGGAAGCCAAACCCCTGGTTACAATTAAAGAATTCATGCTGAAGAACTGACAGAGGTCGGTCCAGATATTGAAAAGCAGAAGGTCGCCACCCCTTCTGGACACCTGCCAGACACCCATCTGAGTCACCTGCCCCAAGTCACAGATTCCTCTCCTTCTGGCTTCTGTCTGAGGAAGTTCAGCCATCCCCCTGCCTCCTGTGAACCTCAGAAAGTGCTTCTTGACCTTATGGGGTCCTGAGCCCCCTTTGGGAAACACTGAAAGGGATGTGCAGCTTCCCTCCACAGAGCAGCTCAGACCCTCACCCACAACCCCCATGGCTGGCATGCCTCTGTGATACCCGGATGAGAGTGTGCAGCCTCGGGAATCCCAGCCTCCAAGGCCTGTGTCTAGATCCCTCACCCCAAACTTCTGATGGCAGAACAGAGCCACCCTGCAGGCCCACGTGGGATCTAACATACTCTCTGCTTCTCTGCAGTACATGAGGAGCAACTAAGCAATATGTTGATCTTTTTTTTTTTTTCTCTTTTTATCCCCCACCCAGCCGTGTCCTTAGAACCTCTTGGTGGAATGTGTTGTTTTGTTTTTCAGAAAAAAAGAGCCTCGTTTTACGAGAACATCATTAAGGCCATGAGGCCCCAGCCTGAGTACTTTGCAGTGGGATACTACGGACAAGGTTTTCCTTCTTTCCTGCGGGTGAGGAGCCTGGGGGGTGGTCTCCAAGGTGTGGGGTCCCAAGAAGGGAAAGATACTCATCTCTCTCCCAGCAGTGGGTTTGCAGCTGTTGACCTGCGTTCCCGCTGTGGGAGGTAGGATCAGGGAGGGAGACCTCTTCCTGAGGGCTGGCCTCTTCACCCCATGCCCTGGCCACACTGGCACTCGGACAGGTCTGTTATGCAACCACTTTCCCCTGTGCAATAGGAAGAGGAGAAACAGAAGCAGCTCCTCCTCTGGTCAAGCTGGGAAAGTGTGCGTTGATATGCTCAGTTGTTTATTTCATTCCGACCCAGAGCTCCTTTGAAAACAAATATCCCAAAACAAGACAGCGAGCATGTCCCCAAACAAAAACAGATCTATTGAGGTAGTAACAAGGGTGATTCTTTTCTTCCTGCTCAAAAAAAAAGTCTATAACGTAACATAACACTTAAACTTTATAGTTTAAGAAGCAAACTCTCTTACCTCCTAAAAGAGAACTCTTCTGAGTTTTGTTTGCCTAAAAACACACTCTCTTTGTCTCTGTCTCTCTCTCTCTCTGTCTCTCTCTCTCTCTCTATATATATATATATATATGTGTGTGTGTGTGTGTGTGTGTGTGTGTGTGTGTTCTATCAGACTTCCTCTGAATGCAAAAACAGTGACAAAAGAAAACCATTTACATTCCTAACAGAGTTATATGCAGAATATATCACCTGATGGTCTTCTCAGTGCCAGCCACATTGGGGGCAGCAGAAACACCCTACAATTGGACATCTGCCTGCCCTCAGCAGTTTCACCAGCTAATGGGGGAAGCGCGAGATAATGACACATCAATATAGAAATTAAAATTGATTCATTGATTTGCATGTGTGTGTATTGGTGTGCCAGCGTTTCTTGCCACTACAATTAAATGTCAGATACATGCACCACTTTTTGCATCTGGTTTCACATGGGTCCTAGGGGATTGAACCTGGGCCAGCAGGCTTTGTCAGCAAGCACCTGTAACCACTGAGTTATCTTCCCAGCCCATGAATGTAAAAGTTAAACTATAACCAAGAAAAGTGGTCTGTGCTGCAAGAGCTTCGAAGGAGGGAGTGAAAGAGAAAGCGGTCCCTTTCCAATGTTCTAGGGGATGTTCATAGCAACCTTAATCATAAGTAGCAAAGGCTGGATCCAGCCCGAAGGGCAGCTATGGACAGAGTAAGCTATAGTCTATCCACCCCTGACAGGTTACTACTCAACACTAAACACAAGCCTGTAGCACAACCGTGTAGATCGAGTGCGTGATGCTCCAGGAAAGAAGTTAGGCCCGAAGGCTTCATCCTCTGTCACTAGGTATGTGACATTTTCACCAAGGCAGAAAACAGATCAGGTTGAACTGCAAAGGGGAATGGGGAAGTTTCTGGTGATGACGAAACTGTTCTGTATCTTGATTGTGGTCTGATTATGATTACCAAAACCACATGGTTTGATGCTCAAAGGATCCATTTTATTGTCTGTGGTACATTCATTTTTTTTTTGAAGAGTCAGGAAGATGGCCCAGGGAAGTTCTGCTTCAAATGTAGTCTGAAAGGTGAGCTGAGAGCTGAGGAGGTAAAGGTTCTTGGACAAAGCCTTCTAGGCAGAGGAAACCGCAGGTGCAGGGCTGACAAAACCTAGGAATAAAAGACCAGTTCTGCAGACGCAGAAGTGGGGACCAGAAGGGGAAGCAAAAAGCGTGGGCAGGGCCTTGGGGTTGGTTACATGGGTGTGTTGCCTGCATCTTGAGAGAAATGAGAGACGTTGCAAATCATCCATGTTGGAAAGGTCGGTGTGGAGCACCGAGTGGGAGGTTGTGCCCCTAAGAAACCATTGCAGATGTTGGGAGAGGAGTTGAAGGGTGTTTTTGTTTGTTTGTTTTTGTTTTTGGCTATGCTGTGAGGAAAAAAAAAACACCGCTAGCCGGGCGTGGTAGCACATGCCTTTAATCCCAGCACTCAGGAGGCAGAGGTAGGAGGATTGCAGTGAGTTCAAGGCCACCCTGAGACTACATAGTGAATTCCAGGTCAGCCTGGGCTAAAGCGAGACCCTACCTCGAAAAACAAAAACAAAAAAAAAGCTATTCTGCAAACAGTCTGCAGGCGTTTGCAAAAATTAAAAAAAAAAAATCAGAGGCTTGCATCCTAATTCAAATCCACTACATCAGCAGGTGTACTGATTAATTTAGCTGATATTTTTCTTTTTTTTTCAAGGTAGGGTCTCTCTCTAGTCCAGGCTGACCTGGAATTCACTACATAGTCTCAGGGTGGCTTTGAACTCATGGTGATCCTCCTACCTCTTCCTCCCGAGTGCTGGGATTAAAGGCGTGCGCCACCACGCCCGGCTAGCTGATATTTTTCATACAAGGCATTCTCTGTGAAGGAAGTACATTGATGTGTGTTCAGGGGCGAACTCCTCATCTATCTCGTCAAGGACCAGAACCGCTGTGTAGACCAGAACTTTAAATAGTCTTGGAGAACAGGACACAGAGTGAGCATCCATAATGCAAAGATCCCAGATGCTCCAAAATTTGAAATTTTCCGAGCACCAACAAGATACTCAGAAAGTCTCAGGTTTCTCAGAAGTTTGGATCGTGAATCTTGTATTTACTGATTGTCTCCTGGTTCACATATTCGTGAAGACCTCATGGGATATAGGGGGCATAGGTAGCAAATAGCTTCAGTACCATTTTATTGTCCTCCTCAAGTTAATAGCAAAAATAAGGGCTGGAGAGATGGCTCAGCGGTTAAGGCACTTGCTTCCAGTGCCTAAGGTCCCGGGTTCAATTCCCCAGTACCCACATAAGCCAGACCCACAAGGTGGTGGCCCTGTGCTTTCTCTCTCTCTCTCTCTCTCTCTCTCTCTCTCTCTCTCTCTCTCTCTCTCTCTCTCTCTCTCTCTCTCTCTCTTTCTGTATCTCTCTGCTTGAAAATGAATAAATAAAATATTTCAAAAAGAAAAACCAAACAAAAAATATTTTTAAAAAATAGCAAAAATAAGATTAGGGGTTGGAGAGCTGGTTCAGCAGTTAAAGCCCTTGCCTACAAAGCCTGACGACCCAGGTTTGGTTCCCCAGTACCCACATAAAGCCAGATGCACAAAGTAGCACATGCATCTGGAGTTTGTTTGCAGTGGCTAGAGGCCCTGGAGTGTCCATAATAAATTAATACAACTTTAAAAATGAGATTAAAAACCACAATGCAAGCCCTCCCCCTTCCTGACCGTCTGTTCTTGTCACTTCGTTCTCTTTCCCTGAGAGTTGACTTCTTAAATAAACCCAAAGCTCTTGTCACATGTGATGGTTCCTGTTGGGAGTCCTTGGTAGGGGAAGGAACTTTGGCTGGGGGACGGACAACTCCGGGTCTCCCTTCGCCCTTCACGTGTAATGATCTCCCTTGCTGTCGTCCACCTGCAGAATAAGATCTTCATCTACCGAGGAAAAGAGTATGAGAGGCGAGAAGACTTCAGCCTGCGGCTGCTGACGCAGTTTCCCAGTGCGGAGAAGATGACCAGCACCACACCCCCCGGAGAGGACATCAAGGCTTCCCCGAAGCAGTGTATCCTTGCTGTGGGCAGTGCCAAGCTAGAGAGGCTAAGGGTTGGAACCCCTTCCCTGCAGGCAGCTGTGTTCTCGGTGTTTACCCTCCACCCCCTCAACCATTCTTTCTCAGGTTTGCATTTAGTGTGAAAATCTTGAGGGTCCTAGTATCCTTAAGAAAGAGATACTCTGTAAATCTTGAATCGGAAGGAATACATTTTATAGCCAGGTGGAGAGCCCGAGGAGGGCAGAGATTTCTCCTCTGAGTTTAGGATTCTATTTTAGACTCGGGTCTCAGGATATAGTTCAATCAGTAAGATGCTTGCTTCTTAAGCATAAAGACCTGAGTTTGATCCCCAAGACCCATATGAAATGCCAGCCGTGGTGCATATGCCTGTGATCCCAGCACTGGGAAGGCAGAGGAGAGGATGCTCAGTGCTTTCTAACCAGATCATATAGTCTGATTAGTGAACTCCAGGCCAATGAGAGGCCTTGCAGTGTGTCTTAAGAATAACGGCTGAATTTGTCCTCTGGTTTCCACATGGGTGCACACACATACAAACATACATGGAAAAATATACAACACACATATAAATATACAACACATTACAAATACACACACTCACAATACACAATCATCTCTCAGTATTCTAGGGGTTCACGACACCTTCCCAATGCCCACTCCTGCCCACCCCATAGATACCAAAATCTATAGATGCTCCAGTCCTATATATCTGCCAATGACCTGTGCACATCCTCCTGTGTACTTTGGGTCATCTCTGGATGACGTGAACCCCCTAACACATTGTAGACGTGTCAGTAGTTGTCACATTGCATTGTTTAGATGGCAAGATGGAGAATACGCGTCCCATTGAATGGAATCCTTCTATTGGCCGAGTCCAGGTGCAGAGCCTGGAGGCGTGGAGGGCAGACTATGTCTGGGCTGATGGGGATACAGTGGAGAAGCCAGGCCTAAGGCTAATCGTTCAATCCAAGCAGGAGCTCGCATGAACCCACCTGGTTTGGAGGCCTGACTTTGCTACTTCTCAGTTATGGCATCTGGGGTTTTAACTTCTCTCGTCCTCAAAGAGAACAATATCCGCCTTGTAGAGTTACTGCATGTATCAGAGATAAATTCTTCAGTGTGACCCTTCGAAAGCATGTGGGGTGCAAACACAACAGTAATTCCTGTTGCCTGGGCTCGGAAGTCTGGCTGTTTTGGGGGGCAGGGGGTGGAATACTCGTTCAGAAAGTTCTTTTGAAACCATTTCTTTCTCTTTTCTGCTTTAAATATGTGCGCGCACACACACGTGTTTTTGTGTGTGCTATGACATCATGTGGAGGTCAGAGGAAAACTCCAGGTGTCAGTTGTGGCCTTCTGTCTTGTTTTGTTTTTTGTTTTTGTTTTTCTGGGGTAGGGTCCCCCTCTAGCCCAGGCGGACCTGGAACTCACTCTGTAGTCTCAGGGTGGCCTCGAACTCACAGTGATCCTCCTGAATAGCTCTGCCTCCCCAGGGCTGGGATTAAAGGCACCACCATGCTCGGCCCTTCCACCTTTTAAAAAATAGTTTTATTTATTTATTCAACAGGGCATCCAGCCACTGCAAACAAATTCCACTTAGTGCATCTGGCTTTACATGGGTACTGGGAAATCACACCCGGGTCATTAGGCTTTGCAGGTAAACACCTTAACCCTTGAGTTGTCTCTCCAGCCCCCTTCCACCTTTTTTTTTTTTTAATATATATATTTATTGACCATAATGAGTTACATTATTTAGTGGGCAAACAATGAGTTGTTATCCCCAATTCCCCAATGTCCTCCCCTCCCCATCCTCAATCAGCTGGATATCCTCTTCCATGTGTCGTCTGGATCAGTCCTTGTGGCAGGGGACCATGGATAGCCTAGTACTCAGCCTGGTTCTCCTGGCCCAAGTGTGTTGTTACTTACTGAGGGGTGTCATGCTTCTGGATAGTCTCCCCCACCACGGCTCTCACAATCTTTCCGCCCCCTCTTCCGCTCAGTTCCTTGAGTCGTGACCTTCCACCTTTTTTGAGGCTCTTCTTGTCCACTGCTCTGACCACCAGGTTAGCTGTTCCAGGAACTTCCAAATGATTCTCCTACCTCTGCCTCCCTTCTTAACCTAAATGTGCTGGGATTTCAGATGCCCACTCTAGCGTCTGGCTTTAAAGAGGTTTTTGGGAATCAGAACGCAAGTCCTCATGCTTCCATGGCTGGCGATTTCTTTATCCACGGATCGATCGTCTCATCTCCTCAGCCCCAAAACCATTTTGGACCATCGATTTTCCTATGTTTCCCTGACACCCTGTTTTATGAGGCCCTGACACCCTGTTTTATGAGGCAAGGATGCTTGCCAGGTGTCTGACCACAAGAACTGTCCCAGGCTTGTGATCATGTGATCATTTGCAGTGTGGTGATGCGTGAGGATCCCTGCTGTCAGTGCAGTGCGGGGGTGGGGGGGACGCTGATGGGAGGAAGGGCTAGAACCTCCCTAGTTTCGCAGAGCCTGTGTCTCTCCTTAACAATCCCTCAGACCTCCAGTGCTTCACCGTGAAGCCCGTGATGAGCCTGCCACCCAGCTACAAGGACAAACCCGTGCCAGAGCAGATCTTAAAGTAAGAAACGTACCAGGCTGGCTGTGGCGCATGCCTGAACTCCTGGTGCTACAGGAGAAGGGCAAGTTCAAAGTCAGCCCAAGTTGTTACTTAATGAAACCTTGGCTCAAAAATAAACAACAACAAAAAGCCTCTCTTACTTGGAGCGCATCAAAACTGATGCCTTAAATTCATGGTAGTTTTGAAGACCTACTACTTGCTCTGTTTTGAGTGTAAAGTAACAGCTTGGCCATGGCGAGGGGGGTAGATGCATGTGTATGTGTGCATGAACCCTCGCTGCACCCCGCTGTTCACCTGCAATGACCACAGTGGATCATCAGGTGTTCTGTTGTTCATCTGCCTCGTCTGGGTTTTGAGCCAGAGTCTCTTTTTACCCTAGAAGAATGCGTGGGGTCCATAATTCTCAGATTTCTGCTCCCCTGCAGAACTGGGGTTCCAGGCCCATGTGACCACATTCAGCTGTTTTGAGTGGGATCCGAAGATTTGAACTCGGGTAGTCTCAGGCCACCTCAGGCCGACATGTTGCACTGGAAGTGGACCTCACCACTGAGCCATCTCTCCAGCCCTCCCAGGGCTCCTCCCCACACTCAAAAGCATCACTGAGGACTGGCTTGCCCCAGGGTTTGAGGGCGATCCCTGTCCTCTTGGGAAGTAAAATGTTAGTAAGGTTGATCGACAGACCTCTTTCTATACTGTGCTAACGTGATAACAAATGTGGATACCTTTTCAAATTGCAAGGTGGAAAATAAAAAATACTGAAAATTAGATGTGAGGGGAGGTGTGCAGATACCCCCCCCCCAGCTCTCCATGTAGCACGGTTGGCTGGAGACAGTAGGGTGGGTTAACCTCAGCATCAGTGTGTCACACACGTCATGGGCATCAGAGCCAAGGGCATTGTTTCTGAAGGAGGTCAGGCATGGTCTCTCTGTCCTTCCACAGCTACTACCGAGCCAATGAAGTACAACAGTTCAGCTACTCCCGGCCATTCCGGAAGGGAGAAAAGGACCCAGACAATGAATTTGCTGTGAGTGCACCCTATGTTTACCTTCCCCCTTGAGGTGAACCACCTTCCACCTCTGTCTCTGTGCTATAGGATGGGGTCTCCGGGTGGCAGAGGCTTTTCCTGCTGATGAATGAATGACACAGTAAGCTGTCACATCAATGGAAACTGCTAGACAGGGTTCCAAGTTGGCTGGGTTTCTTCTCCTGACATAACCCCAGAACGAGTCACACCCGTACTTTCCCAATATCAAGTATCCATCTTTAAAGTGGGAGGGTCCAAACAAGCCATCAAAATCCAGAATCTTCTGGGTACACTTGGGAGGCAGAGGTAGTAGGATCTCCATGAGTTCGAGGCCACACTGAGACTACAGAGTAAATTCCAGGTCAGCCTGGGCTAGAGCGAGACCCTACTCAAAAACAAAAACAAAATCCAGGATCCTCAGGAATTGTGGTCATTTCCTGGGAAGCAAAGGGTCACTTGACTGACCCAAGGGTTTTGCTGTTTGATCCCTGAGTTGACCAATGTTTCATGTTGTTTCTTGTTCCTCCATCAGACCATGTGGATTGAACGGACTACGTACACTACTGCTTATACCTTCCCTGGAATTCTCAAGTGGTTTGAAGTCAAACAAATTTCAACAGTGAGTCACTTGACTTTTTAACTCAGAGGGAAAAATTAAAAAAAAATAAAAATAAAACCCTTTCTGTCTGCAAATACAATAACAGCCTTTGTTAAGTTCCCTCGCAGCTTGGCCACTCTCCTCTGGCCAACTGTGTTTTTTCAAAGAAAGGGCACACTTGTATGATAGGGCCACTTTGTAACGCTGATGTTACAACATCAACCCTGAAGGTCACTGGTGGTGAATGGTTCTTTCAAGGCTGAGAAGAGTCGTCTCCTCCATTGTCTTGCTGATGCCCAGGGACACAGCTGGACCGCCTCTTGGGAATTTCCTGTCTGCCACATCTTCGCTTCCAAAGCTTGTTCTTTCCCTCTCAGCTGGTTGTAACTACCAGTAACCAGAACTCCTGCCCCATCCTTGGTATAATTTATAATTTCATGTTTTATCTCCAGCTTCTATGCTATAGCCCAGTTTCTCATCCCTTGTCCATCTCTGCCTTGGACTTCTCAGACAGTGTTCCTGACAATGTGTTCTGATGTCCAAGCACCCCCGTAGCTCCTAGGACCTCAGTGCAGAACCCAAACTCTTTGACACAAGTGAACAGGGGCTTTGTGGTGTCTTTTTCCAACTCCGTCCACTTCCACCTCTGTCAGCCTCAAACCCCACATCTGTCTCCATCCATCTATCTACTTCCTTCCTCCTTCATCCATTTCTTCAGAATTGTCTTGGGACTAAACTTGGACTTTCATGCTCTTTCAGTCTTCTGTGACCTTGGGTCATTTTCTTGGCCTGGAAGGTTCTCTTCCCACACCTGAGCGCAGCCCCCATCTAGTTAGGGTGGAGCCCACCTTTCCCATGAAACTATCTCTGGAAGACCCAAACACAGTTAGATGTCCTTTGTGATGCTGTGCCCTGTAACACTCTGGGTATTGTTGCAGTCAGCTTTCTTGTTGCTGCGCAGATAGAACCCAAGCAAAGGCGGCTTGTGGAGGAATGGGTTTATTTGGCTTACAGACTCTAGGGGAGACTCCATTCTGGCAGGGAAAACAATGGCATGAGCAGAGGGGTGGACATCACTTCTGCCACAGAACTGCAAACAGCGGCAGGAAGGTGTGCCAAACTCTGGCAAGGGGAAGCTGGCTTATAACCCCCATAAGCCCGCCCCAATAACACAGCTCTAGTGAGGTTCTAATTCCCAAATTGCCATCAGCTGAGGATCGATCTATCAGAACACATTCATTTGTTTGTGGGGGGCACCTGGATCAAACCATGACAGGTATAATTCTAAATCATAAGTCTTGAGTTACCACCAAAGCTATGCGCTCCTACCAGCCTTGCATTAGGATGTATGTGCAGTAAGCCGGGCGTGGTGGCGCACGCCTTTAATCCAGCACTCGGGAGGCAGAGGTAGGAGGATCACCGTGAGTTCAAGGCCACCCTGAGACGACATAGTGCAGTGTCCCACCCCATGGTTCAGCCAGCCATGAATGTAACCAGCCATGACTTGTGTGCTGTGCACATAAGTGCGATCCAGCTTCTTTGACACTGAGCATGTAGCATCTTTTTCCTGGTTATTTTTCCCTAGCAGTGTCATGGAACCCCAGCTCCATGCATTTGCGTTGCCCTAGGTGCCTTGAGCAATCTGGTGATGATCGAAATACAGGGAAGGATTCCGTCAGACTAAGCCACTTCACAGCAAGTGCTCATACCCACAGATTTCAGCGTTCCCCACAGATACCAAGAGTATCTGTTTATCTTCATCATTTCTGTAGCTGTGGTGCGAACCTAGCACTTGAAAGTAGGTATTTGAGAACTATTTCGTGGGCTGGGCATGCAGTGCAATGTTACAGCAAGTCTGCTGTGCATAAGCCCCGGTTTCCCTCCCCAGTACAAGCAGAAAGGAGGGAGATTGTTCTTGGAACCAGGCATTTCTTTCAGGCTGAGGTGAGAAAATCATTACAAGTCTGAGGATAGCCTGGTCTACATGGTGAGTTCTAGAACAAACTGAAATGCTTTTTGATCAACAGGAACTGAAGTTTGACGTGTCCCTTAGTGTTAGTGGTAAGTCAATATTTTTTAAGTCTGGTATGATTTATGGGAAGAGACTTTAGAAATTTAGTCTGAAGTATAAGGCCATGTGGCCAAAACCAAGCAAAGTTATTAATTTTTTTCCCTGGAAAGCTAGTTTTGAAGACGTTTCCGTAGGAGGAATCTCAATACCAGTGTTTTCGTTTTCATCCAAACTCAGCCTGAATACTTGCACGTCTTATTATTTCTGACTATCCTGAGCTGTCTTGAATGTGGACTGGATGTGGGACTTCTCTTCCTCACCAAGGATGTATTAGAGTTTGTCAGTGGACGTTTTTGGTGGCATAGAAGTGTCCGATCTGCTAGTCACTGTCAACAGCCATCTCAAAACCCCTGAGGAAGCTTGACCTGGAAATCCACCTTGCTTCAGCCTCACACTTCTTGCCATGTTTTGTGTAGACAGCTTATTCTGAGGAACAGCCATTACCTTAGCCAGGCTTGCCTGCCTTCCTCCCTTCTTCCCGTCCTCCCTCCCTTCCTCCCTCCCTCCCTTCCTTCCTTTCTCCCTTCCTTCCTTCCTTTCTTTTGTTTCTTCTCCCTCTCTTCTCTCTCTCCCTCCCTCTCTTCCTTTCCTTTCCCTTCCCTTCCCTAACCTCCCTTCCTCTCTCTCTCTCTCTGTCACTCTCTCTCTCCTCTCTCTCTCTCTCTCTCTCTCTCTTCAAGAAGAGAGATAATATGAGTGTTCCAGGGCCTCTTACCACGGCAGACAAACTCCAAATGCGTGAACCGCTTTGTGCACCTTAATCTAGCTTTGAAGTCAGTGTTCTACCTCCCAAGAAGGTTTCAGAAGCTTACATCACATTGACCAAAAGCATACCTGGAAAGTAGAGCATTCTAACCACAAAATCTCAATGACGATTCCCCTACAGCTTACGGGTGCTTGATACCTCTTGAGAGGGATGGTTCCATTTGTTTCTGTCTTTGCTCACCGTGGGAACCTTCTTTTCCCATGTGTCCCAATCCTCAGGAGGAAATCAGCCCTCTGGAGAACGCCATAGAGACCATGGAACTGACCAATGAGAAGATCAGCAACTGTGTGCAGCAGCATGCCTGGGACCACTCCCTCTCTGTGCACCCACTGTCCATGTTGCTCAACGGTATCGTGGACCCGGCTGTCATGGGGGGGTTCTCCAACTATGAAAAGGTGGGTCCCGTCTTAGAATCTCAGGGGACTCATGGCCTCCCTCCCGGCCACGGTGCTTGTTCCCTACAGTTACTCTTTTTTTTTTTAATTTATTTTTTGTATTGAATTTTTTTTTATTGTCCATAATGAGTTACACTGTTTAGTGGGCCAACAATGAGTTATTATCCCCAATTCCTCATTACCCCCTACAGTTACTCTCGAGTTTTCACTCTCCCTTCTGAATGGGCAAATGAAATTAGTATAAATAAATAAATAAATATATATATATATGTTTGTGTGTGTATATAGTATATATATATTGTGCCTTATATATTTAGTATATATACTAATTTCTTATACATAGTACATATATATTATTATATTATATATTATAGTATATCTATTTAGTATATATACATATACTAATTTTATATATTTTACAATTATATATATATAATTTCATATATATATTTGCTACTTTCATATATATTTGTCTCATGGCTTCTCGGCCTTTTGGCTAAGATCAAGTGTAGTATCTGTTCTTATCAGTTTAATCATATATATTTGTCTCTAACCTCCCACCTCTTAAGTGGGAAGCCCAATCCAGTAGGGACCAGCCACTGTCATATAAAACCAGCAAAATAACACACAGGCTTCAGGCGCCTCTGCTAATGTACCTGCTGTGATCTCTTCCCTGGGAGATAAATCACAGATGGTCAAGTGAAGCCATGTACAGGGGGAGCAGAGACACTATGCAGAGTGAGTCACAGGAACTCCATCCATCCCAGCTTGTACCAAGATGTATGGACATTTGCCAGTTCAGCTCTGCCATGAAATTCCTTTCAGTGTTACGTGCGTTAGTGTGCTTCCGTGTGCTCTCTACCTTGAACCCTCTGCTTATGGTTCAGATAAAGCATCTTTCTATGGGAGGCCTGGGCAGTTGTTCTCCTACATACTCAGTGGACAAATAGTTTTGGAATTGCCTTGAATATAAATAAACACTTGGCCAGGAAACCTCTTGGTCTAGGCGAGGAGAGTGGGAGGAAAGAAAAAGAATATGGAGCCGGGCGGGGTGGCTCACGCCTTTAATCCCAGCACTCTGGAGGCAGAGGTGGGAGGATCACCATAAGTTCGAGGCCAGCCTGAGACTATATAGTGAATTCCAGGTCAGCCTGGGCTAGAGCGAGACCCTACCTCGAAAAACCAAAAAAAAAAGGAAAAAAGAAAAGGAATGCAGAAAGATGACATGTGGGTTTGTTACCATTCATACACCGTGTTCCCAAAGAGTGAGGGCTTTGTGGCCTGTCACTCATGTGACCCCGTTTGGGCTTTCTGGGTGGCTGTCCTCTATAGACAGACACCACTTAGCATATACTTCTCTGAATTATCCACCAAGGGATCAAGGCCATCCTGGGAAAGTAGTGAACTTTCGTTAGACATTCCTGGTTTATCAGAACAGAAGACATATTTCTGTTTGTCAAGGCGTCCTTTTGCAGGAATAGTTTCTAAGTACTACGTGTGTGTGTTCTGCTTTTAGGCGTTTTTTACAGAAAAATACTTACAGGAGCATCCTGAGGACCAGGAGAAGGTGGAGCTGTTGAAGCGACTGATCGCCTTGCAGGTACGTGGCCAGAGAGGCCTTTGGTTGCCCAGCTGCTCAGGGCTCCTCATGGGCAGCCATGGGCTCAGCTCCAAGAAAGTCTTCAGCGCCTCTTTCTGTCAGGCATGCTTTCTGGATGACTTTTTGCTTTCTTTCTCTTTTAGGATGCCTCATTCTGTGTGTGTGTCTGTGTGTGTGTGTGTGTGTGTGTGTGTGTGTGTGTGTGTGTGTGTGTGTATAACCATCTCCCACATCTATGTCAGTGGAAGAGCTCAATATCGTGCATGTCTTATGGTGGTAGTGACCTCCACTGGGAGGTCATGATATACCAGTCACCTCATGTCCAGAGGGATGCTGCTCTCTGTCCTCAGGCTCTGGAATTGTTTTCTGTCCCTCTTCTGTGGTTTTCCCCCTGAGCCTCAGACAGCCTGATTAAGATGTCTTATTTAGCACTACGCACGCAACACCCTCTCGAACCCTATGGAACCACACCGTGTGTGTGTGTGTGTGTGTGTGTGTGTGTGTGTGTGTGTGTGTGTGTGTTGGCAAAGCAACTTAGGAATGGCATTTAATTCAGCTTCAGTGTTGATAGGGGTTTCCTTAGAGTGGAGAAGAACATCCATACTCTGGTTTCCTGGCCTGAGTTTCGAGCTGACAGGTGTTGGCTTCATTTCCCTTCTTTGTTATTTCAATGCACACAGTCAAAAATGACGCCATCACATTTGATAGGATGCCAACGCTAACCCGCTGCCCATCCACGGAAATGCCCCAAGGCTGATTACTTGGATGAGCCACTGGGATCCTGGGGGGTGCATTTCAGGCTGCTAATGCTGTGGATCCCATGTGTCTCAGCCACCCGGTCTGACAATCCACTTGCCTGTCAGCCCTTCTGGAGTCTAGGGCCACTTGGATCTTTGGTGGGCAGAGTTCTCTGCATCCTTTTTGCTCTCCATTGAGAAGGGGCATTCTCACTGTATGGTTCTGTGTCCACCACTTATCCTGTCCAACCTCCATGGTGCCCTTTCCAAGCCCATGTAACTCCCTCGATGTCCTTCCCTCCAGATGCCTCTGCTCACAGAAGGGATCCGCATCCACGGGGAGAAGCTCACAGAGCAGCTCAGGCCGCTGCATGAGCGGCTCTCTTCATGCTTCCGGGAGCTCAAGGAGAAAGTGGAAAAGCTCTATGGCGTGATAACACTGGTAGGCCTTGTCGAAGCCTTGATCAGCCTTATGTTGCTTTTTCGAGGTAGTGTCTCTCTGTCGCCCAGAATTCACTCTGTAGTCCCAGGCTGGCCTTGACCTCACGGCGATCCTCCCACCTCTGCCTCCTGAGTGCTGGGATGAAAGGCGTGCGCCACCATGCCTGACTCTGAGTCTTTTTTTTGTTCCCATTGAACAGAGCCAATATTGACAAGGAAATTTAGTATATCACCTGGGGTCATTCCCTGGCGACATTTGTCGTGAAAGGATAGGTCTTCAAAGCTGACTAATGCTTTTCTTAGGTCAATATCCCGTATTTTTATAAACCAAACAGGGTGGCTGCGTCCGATCCCCATCCCGATCCCAGGGGTGCATTGCTAACACTGCAGGTCCTGTGTTTCAGCCGCCCAGCCTGACGGAGAGGAAGCAGAGCCGAGCGGGCTCCATGGTGCTGCCCTACATCATGTCGTCCACCCTGCGCAGGCTGTCCGTCACCTCGGTGGCATCCTCGGTGGTCTCCACCTCCTCTAACTCCTCTGACAACGCTCCCTCGAGGCCAGGATCTGATGGGTATGGCTGGCGCTTTGCTCTGCTGGGGGATGGGGCAGCGCCTTACAAGGTTGGCCTTTGGTGACCAAAGCAAGATTGGTACTTCTTTGGTACGTCACTCTGATGAGGAAAGTGACTCAGAAGGCTTGGGTGATTCTCATGTTCTTCTTCGTAAGCAATATTGTTAATGATAATAGTTCCTAGAGCTCAAGAATGGTCAATCGCTGGAGAGATTGCTCAGCGGTTAAGGCACTTGCCTCCAGTGTCTAAGGCCCCCGGTTCAATTCTCCAGGACCCACATAAGCCAGACCCACAAGGTGGTGGCCCTGGTGCGTTCTCTCTCTCTGTATCTCTCTGTATCTCTCTGCTTGAAAATGAATAAATAAAATATTTTTTAAAAAATAGTAAATCAAGTTCATACCCTCACCATCCTATTACATAGTGACTTTGCAAGCGCTGCCTAAATTATCCTCATTTGAATTTTGCTAAGTGCAAAACTCATAATCTGCATTTATGTTCCAGTAAGCAAAGTCTTTGGGATCTTTATTTTTTTATTTATTTAAGAGAGAGAGAGAGAGAGAGAGAGAGAGAGAGAGAGAGAGAGAGAGAGAGAATGAGCATGACAGGGCCTCTTGCCACTGCAAATGAACTCCAGACATATGTACCACTTTGTGGGTCCGGCTTTATGTGGGCATGAAATTCCAAAGGTAGAAAATAATATAGCTTGAAAAATCTCCCTTCGCCCTGTCTCCTAACCACCCTTGTCACTCCCCAGAAGTGACTGGCAGGAGCGCCCAGGCTGTCAGGAGCCATCTGGGGACATAAGCAGCTCCTAAATGCACCTTTATACAAATGCTGACATTCTCTTTATGTTGCTCTTTTCATTTAACATGCCTTGAAAATCCCTGTGTGTAAGGATGAAGAGATGGGCCTGGGGAGATGGCTTGACGTCTAACCTTCAAGCAGGAGTGCCTAGGAGGGTCGGAGGCTGCCTGAGTTTGACCCCTCCCCCAGAACCCACATAAAATAAAAAGCTGGAAAGCTGAATGCAGCCACACACTTCTGTAACCCTGTCCATGATGGAGGAGGGGCAGGGGGAAGCAGAGGCTGGAGGATTGCTGGGATTGGCGGACAGAAACCAGCAGCTCCATGTTGAGGAAGAGACCTCATCTCAGGGACTTCACAGTGAGCAGTGAGCAGGGCTTCCGTCCAAAGTCCTCCTCTGGCCTCCGCACACGTGTGCGTGAAGTTCACGCATCTGAACACACACACAAGTGCTACACAAACACACACAAAAATACTTTCTTAGACGGGCATGGTGCTGCACACCTTTAATCCCAGCACAGAGGTAGAAGGATCGATGTGAGTTCGAGGCCAGCCTGAGATGACAGCCTGGGCTAGAGGGAGACCCTATCTTGAAAAACAAACAAGCAAAGAAACAAACAAAAAACCCTTTCTTTCTCCTCCTATGTCTTCACTATGATATCTTCTACCAGTATGCACTAATAAACAGCTAATCAAATTTAGTTCTTTAGAACTTATTAAATTAAAGGTGCACGTTTAAGATTACTATTGAGTGATATCCTCTTACATTTATTAACACCTGTTGTAATTCTTAACAATTTAAGCCAATTAAATAAAAATAATTAGAGTTTTACTCTAATGTAGAAAGATAACAAAACATATTATTAAATGATAAATTACCAAACAATGTTCAATAAATGTATGCATGGAAAAAGCAAATACTTCATACAAAAATATAAAAAATATATTTAAGATTCATCCATGAAACATTTTCATAGATAGACAGATGATAGACAGACACTCATCCTGACCATCGTGGGCTCAGGGTTTGGTATTATTTTGTTGTTTGTCCTTCTGTCTGGCTGCAGGTCTGTCCTGGAGCCCCTCTTTGAGCGCAGGGCCTCGTCTGGTGCCAGGGTTGAAGATCCACCACCCAAAGAAGACGGTGAAAACCGGATCAGCAAGTACAAGAGAAAAGACTGGAATCTGAGCAAGTCCCAAGTCATCACAGAGAAAGCTCCAGAGCCTGATTCGATGGTAATCAAAAGAAAAAGCTGGTGTTGTACCACAGCCTACCTGCAGAGTAGTGAGTCACACACAGACGCCGGGTGGCTGGTCTCAGGACACAGATGCCTCCCACCATGCCAGATCACACAAGGCGGGAGGAAAAACATGTCAGGAGAGTTGAAGTCTCACAGTCAGTATTGGCACAAGATCTCAGACCCACAGCACAAACACATGGGTTGCCACTTGGAGTTGTAATTCTCCCCAGCATGCCTCATGAGTCGCCCACATCGTCATTTTTGCTTCTTTTTTTTTTAATATTTTATTTATTCATTTTCAAGCAGAGAGATACAGAGAGAGAGCGCACCAGGGTCACCACCTTGTGGGTCTGGCTTATGTGGGTCCTGGGGAATTGAACCCGGGGCTTTAGGCACTGGAGGTAAGTGCCTTAACCGCTGAGCCATCTCACCAGCCCCATCATTTTTGCTTCTTAATAAAAACAAAATCACTTTTCATGTTTCATAAGTCACATCAAGTATGACAAGATCAGCTTTCCCTGGGGATCATGATGGCTCATTTCCAACCTAAATGACACCATCTATGGTCAGAATTAAGCCAGGGGCCAACCCAAAAATTATCTGTGGCTTGGTGATTTCCAAACTGTCTGCAGTACGTGTGTCCTTGTTGCTACACAAAACACCAGACCAGAGGCAGCACATGAAAGGAAAGGGTTTATTTCAGACTTAGAGTTTCAAGGAAAAGCTTCATCATGGTGGAGAAAGCATGACCGTAGAGAGAGACAAAGAGAAAAGCTAGGTCCCCTCTCAGTAGGGCAGGACTAATAACCCCAAGGCCTGCCCGCTGGAGCACTCCTCCTCCCGCAAGGCTCCACCCACTGGAGACCAAGTAGGGGACTTCATCACAAACATGAGAGGCTATTGGGGACATTTTACATTCAAACCACCACAGCATCCCTGCCTTTTCCCCAACATGTGACAATGACATTAGCTTTAAAGGTGGTTCCTTGAGGGGGCCTGGTGAGACAGCTCACTCAGTAAAGTGCTCGCACACAAACACAATAACCTGAGTTCAGTCCCCAGAATCCATGTACAAGCAAAACAAAACATACAAACAAAACCAGGCATGCTGGCGAAGGTTTATGATCACAGCACTATAGAGATTGGTTATGATGGTTTAACTAGTTTTCCCCCATAGTCGTATGTTCTGAATGCAGGGTCCCCAGCTAGTGACAATTTGGCAATTGCAGCCTCCTGGAAGAGGTGTATTGTTGAGGGCGGGCTTAGGGGGGTTACAGCCAGCTTCCCCTTGCTGGTGTTTGGCACACTTTTCTGTTGCTGCTGTCCACCTGATATTGGCCAGGAGGTGATGTCCACCCTCTGCTCATACTATCATTTTCCCTGCCGTCATGGAGCTTTCCCTCCAGTCTGTAAGCAAAAATAAACCCTTCCCTCCCATCAGCTGCTTTTGGTTGGGAGCTTTGTGCCAGCAACGAGAAGGTCACTGCAACAGTGGAGGATCCCTAGAGCTCGCTGGCCAGTCAGTCTAGTCTACTGGGTGAGATCCAGGTGAATGAGAGACCCTGTCTTACCAAAAGATGCTCAGCCCCTGAGAGAAAACACCCAAGGTTGTTCTCTGGCCTCCACGGGCATGCACACACAAAGAAAAAGGAGGGGAAAGTAGCTTCTAGAAAGAAGTCCTTCCATCAATTTTCTGATTAGCAGCCAAGTTAGTTCAGAGCCTGATCCAGTCAGCTGAACGCAGCGCAAGAATATCCCCCTGTGTTTTCTCTCTGCTCTCAGAGCCCAGTCAAAAAAGTACAGAGGCCCAAGAGCCTCCAGCTGCTGGACAACCGGCTCACACCGTTTCATGGATCTCCATCTCCTCAGTCTGCCGCCTTGAGCCCGCCTCCACTCACCCCTAAAGCCACCAGGACGTTAAGTAAGTTTTCCTCTGTCTTCTAGGATCGTTCTGCTAGAAGATGAAACACGGTCAGGAACCTGGGCGATTTTTAACCCAACCAGCCCCAATATGTTTAAGACCATTACGGCATTGGTTCAGTTCAGCTCAGTGGTCCTGGGACTCCTGCAGTAGACTGGGATACAGGGTTGCACTTTTCTCAGACCCTCAATCCCAGGGATCTCAGAGGCCCAGTAACAGCTGCAATATAGGCAGATTATCTCTAATTCGGGTAGATTTGGGCTAGGACTGGACAGGAAGCCAATCACTTAGGAAGCTACCACTGAGGGGGCTGGGAAATGGTGTAGCAATTAAAGGTACTTGCTTGCAACACCCAGTGGCCTGGGTTCGAGTCTCCACTACCCATGTAAAGCCAGATGCACAAAGTGGTGCATGCATCTGGAGTTTGTTTGCAGCAGCAAGAGGTCCTGGCATGGCCTCCATGGAAACCACAGAAAATCACTGTAGCGGGCAGGCTCTCTTAGGTACCATAGAGGCAAGTAGCATTTTTGTGAGATACCTGGGACCTCTCTCTCTCCCTACAGATAAATAAATAAAAATATTTTTATAAGAAAGGAGTTATCATTGAGTACTTACATCCATCAGGAAAATAGACCCACTGCACATATTACCGACAGACCAAGCAACATGCAGTGCTTGAGGAGAATTAGAAAATGGTCCTGGTACAAGGTGTAGGAAGGGACACATCTACCAGTGACAAATGGGGACCATCATCCATGAGAGAGACAAATAAGCAGGCCATTCCCTGGTTGAGGATGTTTCCTAAACGCTTGGGCTACATCAGAGAGCAGTGATTTCCTAAATGTCAGAAAATATTCTCATCTTCAGCTTAATAGTAACAATTGGAATTGTCTTCCTTCCGAATTCCGTATGAAGGAAGGAAGTCATTTTTGTCAGGAAGGGTAAGAGGTCTCCATTCCCTCCATGGAAACCACAGAAAATCACTCTAGCGGACAGGCTCGCTTAGGTACCATAGAGGCAAGTAGCATTTTTGTGAGATACCTGGGGACTTCCTTCCCTTCATCTTCTTTGTATTTTCAGGTTCCCCGTCTTTGCAGATAGATGGGCTGGTGACTTCCGTTCCTCCTCCACCTCCCCCCAAAAGCAAACCCTACGAGAGCAGCCAGAGGAACTCCACTGAGGTAGGGAAGCCACAGCTGGCCAGTGGTGTGATCACGGAACAGCACCCACCCCTGGGAAGACAGCTTAGTGTCCACAGTGTTGAGGGGTTAGGCTTTCGACATGCATATCATAGTAGTGACTTCCCCATTCATTCTCGGAATCACAAGAGTTGGGAAGGATAGCTGAGCCCAAAGGCCACCTTATGTGGCTGAAGGAAAAGCCATTTTCTTCCTCACTGCGGGGTAAGATGGATGCTTTCAAGTTCCTTCTCAAGAGTCACTTGTGAGTGACAGGTAGTGATTCTGGGGTGGACTGAGAAGATAGCATTCATTCAGCAAATATTTCCCGAGTACCCTTGGGTATATGTCATGTACCCAGGTACTGGGACGTTATCATGACTTTATGGAGCTAGACGCTGGGCAAAATAATGAGATAAATTCGCAACTAAAGGCAAACGTGTGTGTAATGGGGAGAAAGTCGGATCAGGAAGAAAGAAAGGATTATTTCCAACTCTATGTGTCTGCTTCCCAGATTGCACCTCCACTGCCTGTCCGAAGAGAAGCCAGAGCCCCCCCACCGCCCCCTCCCAAAGCTCGGAAATCAGGCATTCTGTCTTCTGAGCCGGGAACCCAGTGAGGATGTCCTCCTGGCTCGGAGTGCCTTGGACTGCTTGGCTGGAGATGTCCCCCAGGAGAGGCTGGCCTCAGTGCCAGGGGCTCCTGCTGGCTGCGCTTCCTGGCCAGGGCTGTTTGCCAGCTCATGGCTGGGTTTGTCCTTTCAAAGGCCTCGCTTTGGTAGACGTTTGGGGCCATGCCACATTCTCTCCAGCCCACGGCCACCTGCCTGTGTTTTCAAAGGAGCCCTGTTCTTCTTGATCACATTTCCGCCTCGACCACAGACACACCTGGATCTGCAGACGCTTCTGCAAGTTCTTCCATGGGAGCATGGGCTGTGGACGGAGCAGCAGCCCCAGGAACGGACTCCTGGGTGGGTGTCAGGCTTTGCTTCTGAAAAGCCGTGCTTCCAACTCTCCTGCGTGTATCCCTACCCCATCCAGCCTCTTGGAAGAGATGGAATGTCAAGTCCAATCTGGAGGCCAACGGTTCCTTCTTGAATGTCTACTGTGTCCCCTTTGAGGGCAAGAACGCCACATTTATCCTGGGGATGGACTTGGCTCAGGTTGGATGGCTGCGTCTCTGAGACATTTCTGTCACACTCCTAACAGCTCTCACTACGCTGTCATTGCTTGCTGTGCCCTGGATTCCTCTGAAGCTGTTTTGCACACATAGATTCTCAATCTGGCCTTTCCTCTGAGCCCAAAGCCCAGGCTGAAAGGGACCCGAGAGTCCCTCCCATTCCAACCAGCTTTGTTCCCAGATCCCACATAGATGACTCAGTAACCCAGTCTGCTTTTACCTTGGAGATTTACCTTGGAGAATACAGTGCAATATTGCCCTTTGATTATTTATTCCTCTTGTTCATAAAATTCATTTGATTATTTGCTAAGGAGACAAATGGTACTTTTTTCAGAATGAAAACTTTTATAGGGTGGTTTGATGACCAAATATTACACACACATAAATGACCACCAGGAGTTATGGATGTTTTGAGCTAGACAGCTTCTAAAAATCACACACACACACACACACACACACACACACACACACACACACACACTCATTCATTCATTTTTAGACCAGGAAATGAAGACCACACACAGAAGGTGATGTGATACATTCTTACATCACCCAGCCCGCTCACGTAGGCCATTCCTAAGAAAGACAACTCTGACAAGGTCTTCAATGCCTCAGCCTGGTTGGAACAGTGTGTAAAACATCCCAGACATTTCTGTCCTGCTTATGTGTTGGCGGCAAGCAGAACACTTTCTGGCTGGGACTCAGGTCAACGTGGGTGGAGCAGGGGAAGGGGTGTCCAGGAATCTCTCCGTGGTCTTGCCTGGAACCTTTTCCTCCAAGTTGAAGAGAGCGAGCTTGCATCTCATTCTCCTGCCTGCCTCTTTTCTTGTGTAGCTGGTTTCACCACCGCGCTTGTTAGAAGAGACATGTCTATTGCATCCCAAGGTTCAAGAAAGCAAAACCCACTGTGACGTGTCAGCCACGTTACTCAAGCATTCTAGAAGTAGCGTGGAGAGCTATGTCCTTGGCCCCCATCCAGTAGAACCTACAGTGTGAGCAGGGGAGAAAAGCCTGAAATTTTAACCCCTTTGATATCTACTCCCAGATGTCACTGTTAACTTGGAAAACTACCCCCTCCCCTAAAGCATTCCAAATTCTCCAAGTATTCCATTTTCTCGCGTTTCAAAATGGGCACAGTGCCTCCCACATGGATTGTTTGGGGGGCTGCAAACATGCATAGTTTCATTTCTTCTCTCAGGCCCAAGGGAGACTTAGAACTTCTGGGTGCTTGACTGGAACTGTTTATTTTGACTCAGAGTATTTGAGGGAGTGCAGGTTGGTTCGTTCTGTACACACAGTTCTTTGTCAAGAGGTGGAAGCTTTGGAGATCTTTCTCGTGGTTCTTTGTGCCTAGAGGACGTGTTCATAAGAATTGAAGAGGATTTCAGGCAGAGAAAGGGAAGGTGCTAGAAGGGGATGGAGGACTTCTGTGGAGACTAAAGTTCTGAAAAGTCCCCTAGTCTACTTGTCAGGCTGCTCTTGACGTAAGATGTACACTGGGGGGCTAGAGAGATGGCTCAGCGGTTAAGGCACTTGCCTCCAGTGCCTAAGGCCCCAGATTCAATTCCCCAATACCCACATATGCCAGGCCCAAAAGGTGGCCCTGGTGCGCTCTCTTTCTATCTCTCTCTCTCTCTCCTTTCTCTCTCTCTCTCTCTGTATTTCTCTGCTTGAAAATAAATAAAAAATATTTTTTTAAAAAGATGTACACTGGGTCAGGAAGAGAAATTGCTTTGAGATTATTTTTTAAAGAATGATTTCATGCAACATATTCTGAATTCTTATCGAAGGCCAGACAGGAAATCCTTCAACAATCTGGTGTGTTCAACGGAAACAGCTCAGTATATAAAAAGATAGCAGTCAGGATACTTCATGAAAACAAAGTCCTTATGAAGAAGTTGCAGTTATTTTCTCCTGCCAGGGACACCCAGTGACAACTCATCTACACTGATGTCAAGTAGACCCGAGACAATGACCTTGGTCACCCTCTCCGAGAGCCTTTCCCTTCTTGTTGCCTCCAGACCAAAGGATGACCTATCATTCCGCAGTTTGAGAAAGAACTCATGTACAGTTGAGTACACGCCACTCTCAGGAGTGCGGATGAATGTATTTTCAAATATCCAGATACCCTGGCGGCCTCCTTGCAGACACAGAGAGGAAGGACTCCAGCATCCCAGAAGGCGCCCCTGTGCCTGAGGCTCCGCTTGGTGGAGGTACTAAGAGAGCCTTCCAGGTTTGTGCCTTCACTCCTCACACCTCTCAGGTCTAACGAAATGGGAATAAAGAGCCAGCTGTCAACATAAAATGAGGCTATTAAGTGATGTACCTTCCAGGAAGTCCATTTGGGGTTGCTCCCTGGGCCTCGATTTCCTCTTCTGTAAAAATGACGCAGGATGTATGTGAAGCTATGTGGATCGTTCAGATCCCTTCCACCCTGGCGTCCTTTATTCTAAATGAACCAAAAGAGGCAGTGAAACGTGTGAACAGAGGCTTGCTGGCCCATGTATTGGAATCCCACATAGGTGTTTTGATGCTTGGCTTTTGAGATCACAAGATGTGTGAAGGTTAAAATAATGAATCGAGCATCTAATTTGAGATGTTGATACTGATTCCCATAATTCCCTGCAGCATCCTATAGACAAGGCCATGGCCGTAATAGTCTGCAGACATCAGCAACCTGGACCACCATGTCTGGACTTCCAATTCAATGTAAGAATCACACTTTGTTCCCTGTGTACTTTAGGAAATTGGGAAATATCACTTCCACAATAGACCCATTTAAAATTCAATTGGAAGGGTGGGGGTTTAGAGGGGATATTAGCTCAGTGGTAGATTGGTAAGTGTGAGGCCCTGGATTGGTTCAATCCTCAGTATTGCAAAAGAAATAAGAATTCAAATGGAAAAAGAAAAGCCTCTCTTTGGATGGGCTTGGAGTTAAAGCACAAGTTACAGTGGAGAAGTGAATGAGGTTTCCTTTCAGATTGACTCCTGGCTGATGCTTCCCACCCCATCTGAAACTGGTCTCCCCTATGTTCTGCCCAAACTCATCTCTCAGCCACTTCCTGTGAGGTGTTCATCCAAACTCTCCAAATCCCATAGTTTTATACCTAGTTAGATTTCAGACCTGGACGATTAGGAAGATATGTGTTGAAGTAGGGAGTTATGTTCAGATTTGCTGTTATTTATTTTGTAAATTAAAAATGGAAATGTATTTTCAACTTTATTATGTGTTTCGTTTGTTATTGCTCTTCGATTAATAAAATGAAATCATGAACTTTGTAATTCTTCCCTATGGATACTTTCTTCAAAACACATTACACCTAGGACCCCTGTGGCTCATTTTGTTTCTAGATCCTGTTAGTTAAAACTTGTACTGTGGGTTCCTGGGGTCTGTCTTTGGCTCAGAACTAATAAAAACTGCAAATCATTGTGCTTCTTTATGCCCTTCCCACCCATGCCTTTGGTGTCCGGGCTGACAACGTGTGCTGGTAGGAATTTATTGAGTGTACACAGGTCTGGTGTGCAGTCACAGAGGTAAGAAGTTAAGATTTCCTAGGCTGGGCCCAGCTAATGTATTACTTTTTAAAACAGTAATGTTCAATTAGTGATGTCTGTGTGCATGAGAATTACCCACAGGCTTGCTAAAGGAATCTGGGTGTCAGGGAGTCCAGTGGTTAAAGGTGCTTGCTTGCAAAGCCCACCAGCCCAGGGCACAATTCCTCAGCCACCCACATAAAGCTAAATGGGTATTCATTTGCAGCAGCAAGAGACCCTGACACACTAACACACACACACACACACACACACACACACACACACACACACACACATGCAAGTCTCAATGCTACAGGAGATCTCTTACAACCCTACAAGGTGCAAGGAACATTGTAGAAGGGGCAGAAAGAATGTCAAGGCCACGGGGTGGGAAGGTAAACTACAAGGCACTGTCCTGACAGGAACTAGTGCATTGATGACCGCACGGTGATTACCCATAGCCCCACACAACCGCATGGAGGCCAGAGGAGAAGAAAAGGAATGAGTCAACAAAACAGAGGAAGGACCACCTTGAAAGAGGAGGGTCCTCAGCAGGAAGGGGGATGGGGAGGGGACAAGAGAGGACAGTGTGATCAGAACACGACCAAGTTTCAGAATATTCATAGAAAGTTCCCAATTTGGGAAAAAATTAAAGTAGATGGCTTGGGTATCCCTTGGGACCTAGGATTCCCTTTGAGAAATGAAGTACCTACCAGCATCGCTGGGTGCTCTTGTCTCGTGCCTGAAGCCCTAGCTTTTCCTCAGTCACACCTACAGTGTTACAACTGACAAAACTTTTCTTAAAATGATCCGTCTATTTTTTAAAATATTTATTCATTTTCAAGCAGAGAGAGAGAGAGAGAGAGAGAGAGAGAGAGAGAGAGAGTGCACCAGGGCCACCGCCTTGTGGGTCTGGCTTATTTGAGTCCTGGGGAATTGAACTGGGGGCCTTAGGCACTGGAGGCAAGTGCCTTAACTGCTGAGCCATCTCTCCAGCC
This sequence comes from Zapus hudsonius, assembly GCA_004024765.1. NCBI lineage: Eukaryota > Metazoa > Chordata > Mammalia > Rodentia > Dipodidae > Zapus > Zapus hudsonius. The sequence continues at coordinate 55,061 of PVHP010000434.1, read as the reverse complement.
TTGATCCGTCTATTATAAAGCCATTCTTTTTGCTACCTGGTCATTTAAATGATAGGAACACCGTCCATCAGTGTTTGGAGAAACACACATGAAATGAACATACAACCCATGAAATGTTTAAAGGAGGGCCAGGGGAATGCATCCTAGTGCTCCTGGAACTGACTATTCTCACTTTCAGGCAATCAGAGCAATGGAGGGGGGGTCAGGGCATAAGGCAGACCATGAGTTTGCATCAGAACAGACCAGACTTGTTTGTTCGGGTTTATTTCATCAGGAAATCTTTGGAGAAGCTGTGAGCTCCTGCCTTCAAGCCTTCCTTGTCCTCGGGATCAGCTTGTGCCAAGATTACTCTGCTACGAATTAGCTTGATATCCACAAAATGTCATGTACGGTGGAGAACTCATCTCATGAAATGTACCATTTTATAAGTGTACCCATCCTTTACTTTGAAAGGCCTCATACAGGTTGTTTCTTAAGCTACATTGAAGAGTGAAGTCTTCACATGGAAGCAAATGCTGGATGTTTTAGTGCAGACCTAGCGATCAGTCACAGCTATCTTTTGGGCGATTTATGGACCCAAGATGGTTGGCTTCATTCCAGGCAACCAGATGTTCATAACGGCAACATCAGACAGCGGAAGAGCCCAACAGCTGATTCCAAAGCAACTGCCCCAGAGACAAGAGTTGACAACAGATACCTATGCTCCAAGCCCATATTGAAATCAAGTGGGGACATTGCCCTTTTAAAAATGTGTTCATGAATGGGAAGTTCAAGGCCAGCCTGGGCAACATGAGACCCTGTCTCCAATAAATAAATAAATAAATAAGTAAATAAATAAATAAAAGGAGCTAGAGGAGATGGCTCAGTCAGGAGTGTTTTCTGTGCAAGCCAGAGGACCTAAGCTTGATCCCCGGTACCTGTGTCCAAATGCCAGGCATGGTGACATTTGAAATCTCAGCGCTGAACAGACAGAAATAAGGATCCTTGAGGCTTGCTGGTTAGCTAATTGGTGAATGAGAAACTGTCAAAAAAAAAAGTAGGGAGCATTCCTGAAGATGACATGCAAGGTCCTCTTACCACACATACACACACACACACACACTATATATATATATATATATATATATGTATGTATATAATTATATACTGTACACACTATATATAAAGTAATATATATTTATATTTATACTATACATACACCATATATATTAAGTAAATATATTTATACTATATACTATATATTAAGTAAATATCTTTCTATATATTTATATTTATACTATACACACATACACACACACATATATATATAGTAAAATTCATTGAAGATTGTAAAGTGTGGTTGGCTGAGAAAATGGCTCAGGGGTGAAAGGCACCTGCTTGAAAAGCCTGCCAGCCTGGGTTCAGTTCCCAAGCCACCCCACATAAAGCTGGATACAAAGCTGGTTCAAGTGTCTGGATTTATGTGGGTACTGGCAAATTGAACCCAGGCCATCAGGCTTTGCAAACAAGTGCTTTTAACTGCTGAGCCATCTCCCAGCCTGAGTTTCCTTGTTTTAAAATAAAGACAGTAACAGCTCGTTTCCATCTTGCTGAGTGGGAATATTTCTGCAGGTACATAGCACAATGCCTGCCTTTGGTCTTTGTGGAGAGTGGATAAGAACACTGCTATTTGGCCAGGACAGGACAACAGCAGGTGTGGGTACCAAGGTTGTGGAATCTTCAGGAAGTCTTAGGTTACAGTGGAACACCCTTAGGTGAGACTAATGCCTGTCTCACAGTCGTAGGTTAGGTCTTGTCTGAATTACTATGAAAGTAGAATGACATAAAGGAAGAAAGTGAGGCTACCCATGCTTGGTCCCTTCTACACATGTCCATGGCACAGTCTGCCAGGGTAGGACACAAGAGGAGACCCTCTCCAGATGTGGCCTCCTATATGAGCTCAAATAAATCTTCTTTCCTTATCAACTGTCCAGTCTCAGGCATTTAGCTACAGCAATAGAAAACAATATCCCAAACCTCAATGTGCACCCTTGGCTGAGGCCGCCCCTTCCGTAAGAAGGTTAAACGTCATTACAGTCCTGTAGTGTGATGGGAAACTGAGTCACACAGAGATGGCACCAGAACTAGAATGGAGAATCAGAAAATATATTCATGTCAACATGGACTCAGGAATAACTTCAAAGCCTGAGTACCAAGCTCTGATGGTTCAGAGGTTTTATAGACAGTGTGGAGGGCAGTCTGACGTCACTTTGTGTTCTTTACATTATTGGTGGGGTACAAGTTTCTAAGGTTACACGATATTCCTTAGCTTTCAGTCACTGATAAGAAAGAACAGAAGTAGAAGAGAAAGCTGTTTGTTCAGGGGTATTTCTGCCTATGGCTTCACTAACCAGGAGAAGCTGCATAGACTTGGGTGGGGGGACACTCAGGGTCAAGCTGTCTTCCTGGTAAAGCTGTACAAGAGAAACTGTGTTTTAGTGTATCGTCTGGGTCTGGTTTCTTTGTTAAATTTCTTCTACCGCAGTAGAAACTAGGTGAATCAGCTTTGTATGGCCTCTACCAATATGGCCCCTCTTCTGCTTAGAGCGGCTGTGAACCATGGGATAAAAACTCATGTCAACCATAGACACCTTACATCGTTTTCTTTTTTTCCCCGTCTCCACCTGTACACCCCTGTAGACGGCTTCTTTCTGGGCTCAGCATCACAGAATAAAGTCACATTGGCACAGCTTGCTCCATAACACATCACTTTATTAATCTGCCGCTTGGCGAGAGAATTTCTGAAGTTCACACAAGTTCCCGAGATTCACAGATTTCAATATAGATGTGGTCAATCCGGGACAATGGATTTCACATTTTCTTCTGCCCGGTTTCCTCTTCAATCAAGCTTTCCTAAAATATGAAACAAATACATCAAGTTTGACTTGACTAGTTCAATGCATTATGTTTTCGTGGATCTAGGAGGAACAGGTCCATTTGTCACCATACCCTAGAAGGTGTTAGAAAGATGGTAGGCAGTCTTCTTATGCTATTAGTTACCATTAAATCTACATAATGGAGCTGGGGGGGGCACAAGCCTTTAATCTCAGCACTCAGGAGACCTAGGTAGGAAAATGGCTTTGAGTTTGAGGCCACCCTGAGACTACATAGTGAATTCCAGGTCAGCCAGGGCTAGAGTGAGATCCTATCTCAAAAAACCAAAAAGTAAATCTTACATTCATATCTGATTTATTCAGGCTTTTGGCGCTCCTGGCCGCAAGTAGCAAACAGCCAGGTTTCTGAAAGTGTTCAATCCGAGGGCATGACACGGAGAACAGTCACACTTAATTCAAGATCCAGCCAGTCTCTGCATGTGATTTGTTTTTACTTCTGTTTTCATTTAAAAAGAAAACTCTATCTGAGCCAGATACGGTGCCACACCCATATACTCCCAGCTTCTCGGGAGGCTGCTATGTAACAAGTTTCAGGCCAACCTGGGGCATTTAGTGAAAGCCTTTCTCAAACTAAAAGAAAACAATTTTTTAAAGGGCTGGGATGTACCAATGAGAAGGGCAAGATTAGACATCTTGGATCAGGTAGACAAGGATGGCCCTTAAGCAAGCGATTTTATGATTTTAGGTCACACCTTTGCCCGGCCTCTGCCCTGCCTTTCTCAGCTCACCCCACCAGCTTGGGACTCAACTCACCCGATCAGATCCCTCTAGAGCACATACCCTGCCCCTGTGTGGGTGGACTCCCCCCTTCCCCTCTGCGGTGCTGTGTCAGGAATCCTGTCACTCACCAGAGCTCCTCTTAGATCCCTGAGGGCTGAGCGAGGCCGATGCAATGTACACTCAAAATGCTGCGGTTCTGATGCCTGTTAGAAGAAAAGAATGTGATGATGAGAGATGGAGAGAAAAAGGAAACCCCCCCCCCCACTAACACCAAAATTTGTGGCGAGTGAGGCTAAGGGGGAGGCTTGGGAAGTGGCAGGAACAGGATTGGGGGTGTCAGGGCCCAAGGTTAACCAACGATCTGGAGGTGACAGAGTCAGTACAAGGAAGTCAGTGGTAGTGAGAACGGAGTGCTTAGCCTCACGAGCAAACTGCACAGAAAAGTGCAAGAGTTTCTAGTTGTAAAGATGAGGTTTTTCTAGCCGGGTATGGTGGCACACGCCTTTAATCCCAGCACTCGGGAGGCAGAGGTAGGAGGATCGACATGAGTTCGAGGCCAGCCTGAGACTATAGAGTGAATTCCAGGTCAGCCTGGGCCAGAGTGAGATCCTACCTCAAAAAACAAAAAATAAAACAACAACAACAAAAAAAAGATGGGTTTTTTGTCTGCTTGATTGATTTTATAGTTGCCTAATTTTTTTTTTTCAGAGAAGGTCCCACTCTATGGCTCAGGTTGGCCTGAGACTCACTATGTAGCCCAGGCTGGCCTCAAATTAGCAGCATCCCTACTACCTTAGCCTCCCAAATGTTGGGGATGACGGATGTGAGTCCCCATACCCAACTAGGTTGGTTTTTAAAAGAGATACTTGTTTCCAATGAAAACTCAGTGGTTTTAAGTTTCTTCATCTGTATTTCCCATGCTCGGCCCTACGTTAGTTACTTTGTGGAGTCATCAGCTAACATAAATGGTTTCTCTCATGTCATCCTTAAAAAGCCACATTTTTTACCTAAAGCAAGCCCTCCACGTTAATGCAGATCTAGTACTGGGATCAAATCAATGTGAAATTAAAGCCGGTATGTTTTCTACCTTTATGAGCTTCTCACCTTAAGTTCGATAACTCTCCAAGTTCCTTGCCTAAGTGTCTTTATCGGTGACAAGAAGTGACAGAGCATCCACAATTGGCTGCTTTATAAACTATCGAAATATACAGTGATTGACTGACCATCCTCCATACTGGACAGTGTGATGTCTTGCACTTGTTGTGTTCTCTTGGTTCTCATCCTGCCCTCTGTTTCCTCGGTCCCTGTCTGAAGTGAGAGTAAGAATTTGGCTTTTCCTCTGAACATCTCATCTGGCCTCTGGGCGAGCTCAGAGATGCCATCTTACCTCCTGGAAAGAGTCAGCCAAGTGTTCAGGGGTCCTCTTTCCCCCGGGGCGCAGGCCATAGGACCAGTGCTGGCTGGAGCAGCCCTCCACACACAAGGTCAGCAGGAGAAGCAGAGCCAAGGTTTTCGGAATCGGCTCCATGCTAAAGAACAGCACACTGTGTCAAAACAGACCCAGATCTGGCAGAGATGAACTCACCACATCTGTGTTTGCAACCCTCCACAAGATGGAAGCGGGAGGCAGAATCTCCAAACACGGCCATCTGCTTGCTGGCCTGGAGTCTCTTAGCCAGTGGTACTGTGAGTGGTCAACTTCAGTACTTTTTTTGTGCTAAAGTAGTCCATTTTAAATCTGATTATTTATCTGGTTCTCCAGAACACATGATTCATCGCCTGTCAAATACGCATTGCGGCCTCTATCTTCCCTCCATTGTAAATGGGCTCTCAGCCTTAGCATTCTTGAGATTAAGAATCCTGGATCATGCGCCCTGACACATAGCCCCTACAGGTAGGTATCTCTGGTTAATACAAAATTGTTTAACTTCCAATGGCTACACTGTGGTACTGATGTCTACACCATGGCACGGACTGTCCTTCAGTCTTCCTGCCATTGGGTCTGCTGTAAAACTCAACACTGATCAAGGTGTTGATTCCGGGAGCAGATGCCTCCCTTGCCAAGGGAGCCTCTAATTGTCTGATGAAATATGCTTCCAAGTTCATTTTCATCTGATGGGGAAGAAGCTAAAGACAAAGTGAAAGAAACACCCAAGAAGCTGCCCAAGGCTGGACCTCTGGCCTAAGTGCCCTTCTATGCCATTAGTTAAGATATCCCGTAAACATAAAATCACATGCAATACTTAAAAACAATGAGTGCTAGAAACCCAAACTAGTTTACCTGCTTGAAGGTCGAATCCAAAGGATCCCAAGCTTCCTTTAGGGTATGTTGAGCACTGTGGTTTTTCTACTCTGCTGGCTTCCTTTTTATATGGAAATTTGCAGGACATGGAACTCTTTCCTGCTGGCAAATGATGGACCCTGGGTTTCTAATGGTAATTTTTGAAATCCTCACATAAAGCCTTTAATGACATGTAACTGGAACACCTGCTGGTCAACCTGTTACATTGACTTAAGTCTAACCATTAAAATCTCAGTTAAAGTGTCTATAGCTGAGGTCACCATTCAAAGAGACAAAAATACAGCTCTGTGGATTCCCTTGAGGAGACCAGCAGCTCTGCCAAGAGATCAAGGAAAATAGATTGCCTTAGTTTATGTACATGAAATAAATACACAACTTTCACAAGACGAGGCAAGAAATATAGAGAGTTATCATACCTGGGAGTTAGCTAGTGCCAGCCTTTAGGTGCCCTACTTGCAAAAGGAGAGATTTCAACCAGAGAGTCATAAAGTTGTTACCTAATTTTTTAAAAAATCTGATTTTTTTCGGGGGTGGAGAGGTGGTTCAGCAGTTAAGGTGCTTGCCTGTAAAGCCCAACAACCCAGGTTCGATTCCCCATGACCCACTAGAGCCAGATGCACAAGGTGGCTCATGCGTCTGGAGATCGTTTGCAGTGGCTGGAGGATCTGGCATGTCAATTCTCTTTCTCTGACTCTCTTTCCTTGCAAAAAAAATAAATAAATTTTTAAAAACCCAAAAAAACCAAAAACCAAGAAAATCTGATTTTTCCATGTATATGGTGTATACATACATGTATGGTGTGTGCAGGAGTATGTGCACATGTATGCAGATGCATGTGGAGACCAGAGGAGAATGTTGAGGATATTCCTTGGTCACTCTCCGCCTTATTTTGTTTGTTTGCATGTGTGTGTATGGGTGTACCCAGGTCTCTTGCCATGGCCACGTCCAGATTTTCATGGGTGGCTGGGGAATTAAACCCAAGACAGCAAGTTTTGCAAGCAAGCACCCTGAACGGCTAAGCCATCTCCAAAGCCCCTAATTCTTAAAATTTTAAACTTTATTTTACTTAATCTTTAGTTCTGTGTTTACATGCGAGTGTGTGTGTGTGTGTGTGTGTGTGTGTGTGTGTGTGTGTGTGTGTATATGAAAGGACAATCTGAGGTGTCTGCTCGTCTTTGAGGTATTGTCTCTTGACACTGCAAACCAATGCTGGTGTAGCCGGCACATGAGCGTTGAATTCTCCTGGCTCCACCTCCCATCTAAGGCACGCTGGGAGTCTGGCTTTATACGGGTGCTGGGGAGGATTGAGCTTGGGACAGCAGGCTTTGCAAGCAAACACCTTTAACTACTGAGCCATCTCCCCAGCTGGCCCCTGACCTTGCTCTTTAAAGCTAGAGCTCACCTGATTTGGCTACACAGCTTGTGAGCCCTAAGGGCCTCCTGTTTCCACCTCCCCAGTGCCAGGGCTACAGACATCCACCACCATACCTGCCATTTTACCTGGGTGCTAGGGATCCAAACTCCAGTACTCACCAGTGTACAGAAAGTGCTTTACCCACTGAGCCCCTAAATCTGACATATCAATGGTGTGATTACTGACACTATACCATGTCCATGTAGAATTCTAGAGAGTGCAAACCCTTCTTCCTGCGCACCAGATTCCTTCCTTCCTTTGTAAGCCTTCTTTTTTTTTTTAAAAAAAAAATTATTGTCCATAATGAGTTACATTATTTAATGGGCAAATAATAAGTTGTTATCCCCCATTCCCCAATGTCCCTCTTCCCCATCCCCAATCAGCTGGATATCCTCCTCCATGGGTCGTCTGGATCAGTCCTTGGGGCAGGGGACCATGGATAGCCTAGGAGACAGCCCGGTTCTGATGGCCTTAGAGAGTTGCTACTGAGGGCGGCCATGACTTTGGGTATTCTCCCCCACCAAGGCTCTCACGATCTTTCTGCCCCTTCTTGTGCTCAGTTCCCTGAGTTGTGGTGGGTGAGTATTAAGGCTGTTGTAAGCCTTCTTCTGTAGATCAAAGTGATAAGACAAAAGAAAAGCCCTCACAATATGCTGAGGGGGCTGGAGAGACGGCTCAGCAGTTAAAGAGCACTTCTGTCCAAGCACAAGGGATTGAGAGAGTGCTCAAGTTCCGTCCCTAGTCCCACATAAACTGGGCATGGCCTCGGACATCTGTAACCCCTGTCCTTGGAGGAGCTGAGACCCGGGAATTGCAAAGATCCATGAAAAAGCAGCAAGCTCTGGGATCAATAAGAGACTCCAGCTCAAAGCAGCGATGAAGCAGGAAACCTGTTCCAGCTGCCACAGGTGAGGATGTGGGGTGTCAAAGGGACACACACATGCATTCACTGCCCATAAAGACAGCATGTCTCACCACATACAAGTGCAAAAAAAAAAAAAATAACACTTGAAATATGCTAAGAATGAGAGCACACGGGGCAGACTTCCGTTGACAGATCAATTACTTTTTTTTATTATCCATAATTAGATACACTTAATAAGGGAATAATGGGTTGATGTCTCCAGTTCCCCTAGTTCCTCTTCCCTGTCCCCGGTTAGTTGGATATCCTCCTCCGTGGGCAGTCTGGATCAGGCCATGGGGTAGGGCAGATCAATTACTTTTAACATGTTTATTGACTTAAAATCTGCAATCTCAGCCAGGCGTGGTGGCGCACGCCTTTAATCCCAGCACTCGGGAGGCAGAGGTAGGAGGATCACCATGAGTTCAAGGCCACCCTGAGATAGTGAATTCCAGGTCAGCCTGGGCTAGAGTGAGACCCTACCTCAAAAAATAAACAAAAAAAATAACAAAAAAAAATCTGCAATCTCTGTTCTGAGCCATGACCACAAAAATGATGTCATGGTTGTATGTGTGAACGAGATGGCCTCTTATTTAACGGTCCCACAAAGTGGCTATTCTCATCCAAAAATTGTTTTTGATGATGCAGAGGTCTCGTTTTATTTCCCAGATCCACCTCCAACTTTTTAATTCAAGGGATCCTTCCACCTTAACTTGATCACTGGGACTACATCTGGCTCCATCATGATTTTAGGTGTTCCACGCCGGTGGCATGACCTTGGACATATAAAATAGACCCATTACTGCTTACTGCAATCATTTGAATGCACGAGTAGTGTGGTGGTTTGATCCAGGTGTCCCCCAGAAACTTAAAGTGTTCGGAATGCTTAATCCCCAGCTGATATCAGTTTGGGAATTGGAACCTTGTTGGAGGTGTGTTGTTGGGGGTGGGCTTATGGGGGGGGGGTCATAGCCAGCCTTGCCGATGTTTGTCACACTCTCCTGCTGCTGTTGTCCACGTGATGTTGCTCAGGAGGAGATGTCCACCCTCTGCTCATGCCATTATTTTCCCTGCCATCGTGGAGCTTCCCCTCGAGTCCGTAAGTGAAAATAAACCCTTTCTTTTCGGTGCAGCAATGAGAAAACTGACTACAAGGCTTTTGGTGGCAGAGAGTGGGATGGAGCCGAAAGTGCTGTCTGTTCAGCTGTGATTGTTTGAGAGATGCCAGCCAGCGAGACTGAAGCAGGTCGTCTGCACTGGGACAACAGGAAGAATGCGGACTCTTGAAGAAAGGGGCCCGAATGTTGACATTTTCCTGCTCTTCAAAGTTGGCTTTGTTCCCCCTGGATTAACAAATGCAGGAAGAGAGGGTCACTGAATGTGTGACACAGTTTTGGTTTTTTTTGGAAATGGCCTTCAGTAGTGTGGAACAGGCCTGATGGAGCCATGAGGATGAACCTTGGGTTGCAGTGGAGACCCAGTGAAATGCCAGGACTATGGGATGGATGCCAAGGAGAGCTGCCAGCACCGGATGGAGTTTTCCGGAACTATGAGTAGCCGAGCTGGAGGGATGGAATCAGAACTCCAAGAGACCTGTCACTGGACTTGGGGTGAGAATTTGATGTTTGCCCTGCTTGTTTTAAACCTTGTATTGGTTCAACCTGTCTTTGCTATGCCCAATGCTACCTTTTGCAGTGTGAATGTTCTGTGCCATTTATGGGTTTTTCTTGGCATTATGGCTCTGTGGGGACTCTTGGAGTTGAGCTGAATGCATTGCATTTTACATCATGTATGATTATTCGTTTGTGGGGGCTGGGGAGGATTGTGATGGTTTACTCCAGGTGTCCCCCCAAACAAATATATTCTGAATGCTCGATCCCCAGCTGATGGCAATTTTGGAACCTTGTTGGAGGTGTGTTGTTGGGGGCGGGCTTGTGGGTGTTATAGCCAGCCTCCCCTTGCCAGTGTTTGGCACACTTTCCTGTTGCTGTTGACCACCTGATGCTGGTCATGTGATGTCCAACCTCTGCTCATGCCTTCATTTTTCCTGCCATTATGGAGCTTCCCCTCGAGTATGTAAGCCAACCTAAACTCTTTCTTCCACAAGCTGCTTTTGGTTGGGTTGTCATAGCAAGAGATTGACTAGAAGTATCTTCTCCCAACTTACTTAAGCCTGATCTATAACCATGATGATCAAGCATTCTATTCTATTTAATCATCTATGTTAATAATGCTTGGCATCTGGTCAGCATTTGGTAAAACGGGATTTATGAGCAAAGGATTTTTTAACCAGATTAGGCCAATACCTCCTCTATTTCACATAGAATGAAACCCTTGCATGTGATATGTTGCAAAGCCCGTTATGTAATTAGGTATTTGTTCATTTTAGGGCTTAGGTTGGCAATCTCTCTGGTCGGATGATAACCCCATCCATCATTGCCCAGCATCTGACATCATTCAGTTTGCAAGGCTTTCAACAACAACAACAGTGTCTTACTCAAACAACCTTGCTTGGTTTGCTTAGCTACCTCTGCGGAGGCTGTCCGGTCCTTACGACAGGGTAGGGAAGTTGTGAACTTCGGTGTAACTGCCAACAGAGGAGAAGTTCAAAATATAGCAGCAGCGAGCAACGACATGTTCACTAGACGTCTTTGCTAACATGCCATCCTGGCAGTGGACTCCCGGCTTCCTGTATTACGTAAGCAAGGGAAGGTGGCTCTTCAGTAAGAATTCCTGTGGTTTGAACAATGTTTAAATGGGTCAGTGGATTTTGTTTGCTGAGGGATGTGCTTCTGTCACCCAGGCAGGACATGTGACCTTTGATTAGTATTTATTTTTCCAGGTAGGGTCTTGCTCTAGCCCAGGCTGACCTGGAATTCACTATGTAATCTCAGGGTGGCCTTGAACTCACAGCGATCCTCCTACCTCTGCCTCCCGAGTGCTGGGATTAAAGGTGTGTGCCACCACGCCTGGCTTTGATTAGTATTAATGAAACAGAAGGGAAAGACATGTGAAACTTATTGCTGAGCCACCCAGAGGTAATCTGGGTTCTTATGGGCATCCACCAGCTGGTCTTCAATTAGTGCAGAAATGCTGACATGTTTATGAACACAGCAACTTGGTCTGTGAAACAACCAGATGTACACGCAGTCTTGTCTCAGGTCAAGCAGGCCTTAAGGGTAAACAACTATCTTACCTTCTAGAGCACCAAATAGGCTATTAAACCACTAAGCAGCTGGTGAATTTCAGACGCTTGGTGACAAACTTTGAGACCTTTCATGATTGCATGCTTAGGCCAATTTACCAAAGAGTTCAATTTGATAAATTGGGCTTAAATAACTGGACTTTAGAGTTATTTCCCCCTAAATCTGAGAAAGTAGTTTTACAGGGAGAAAATGCTTTATTTTCAACATTAAAACACCTCAAAATGATTCCAATAATGATTTTGTAGCCTCACTGAGTGACAGCTGGGAACCTCTTTTCTGCCCTAATGGAAAATCTCAGCGGGAGGCCATGGCTAAGCACAGCTGACAGGACTTGTCCGCTGGGAGAGGGTCTCAGAATGAAGGCTTGGCTAAGGCACTTTATCCTGAAATAATGTAACCATCCTTCTTTGTAGTGTGAAGGTGCTAATTTTAAATATAAATTCTAGGGTTTTATATATCAAAGATGATTTAAACTTGACTTGGGGGCAGAGTAGCAGTATAACAAGAAATGAACCAGAGGAAATGTCTTCATTTGTCATGAATGACTTCCTAACATCTCCTACTAAAAGCCCTGAAACTGTGGTCGAGGAACCAGAACACATCAGACCCCAACATGTATTGCCTCCGACAGTTACTCAAGCAGAGACTGAATTTTATCATTGTTAATCATCCAACCAATTTGGGTTTAGAAGTTTCCTTGTGCTTTCCCCCAGCAAAACAATAGTTGAGTTTAGTGTACATGTGCCCTCAGAAGGCAAGGAAGTTCTACTGTTCTGAAATTCCTCCTTCTTAGAATTCTCTCTAGATGTCAGGTTAAAAAAAAAAGTTTTGGGGGATGTTATTTACTCAACTGGAGCAAACAGGCTTAGCTCACGAGTCAAATCATAACACAACTGTATCATCATGTCTTCTTTAGAACGAAGTTTAAACTAGTTTTTCATGTCAGAATGATGGATTTTGAAAAAGATCATAGAATATATCCGAAGTGAATTAATTTATGTTAATGACCCTCCTTCACAAGCATGTTTCCTTCAGTGGAGTCTCGCAGAACCAACCTGGAGCCGCTGTCTTGTCTGACTGGCTGACCTTGGCCTCTGCTCCCCACAGGACTGGGTTACTCCTACCCGCCGAGCCCTCTCCCCAGCCCTTAATGGCACTTTAAAAGACATGAGTCCATCCCGGAGCCATATCTCCAGGTGCCCAGGGCTGGTTGTCAAGCTGGAGAAAGACCTGCAAGGGACATTCGGGAAGTGCCGATTTTCAAGAACAAGCTAAGAAAGCCTTCTCAGTGTTTCATATCTTTTATTAACGCAGTATCCATCAGACCCAAACCCTGCAGCTCCCAAGCACACTGTGTGTAGAGCCTTCGGATCCTCTGAGGGTGAGGTTTGCCTACAGAGGAGCCCTTCAGCGAATGAAAAGCATAGTCTATAATTACTGAAAATAGAGTGAAATGATCGACATATAATTTAGGCACATATTGATTATGAAAATAGATTTCTCTCAATACAATACTTCTCTGTCTTGGTAAAAATAATAAAGCAAAGAAAATAATTCATTTTTAAAGTTGCTTTCCTTCCCACATAAAGGAGCGACCTCCTTGGCACTGTGCACATGCGCCCTTCACTGTGAAGGAAAGCTTTGCATATGTAGATACAGAAGAGTAAGCTACGGCCAGGAAGGATGCCTTCTCCCAAAGGAGTCAAGGCGGCCAGGAGGGATTCCGTGCCTCACACTGATGACGCGTCCGTCTGTAGGATTCAGAATCACGTGGACACAGCTCACGTCCCTGCTCTGGGGACACAGGTAAAGGCCCCACCTCTGCTGCTGCAGAGATACTCAAGAAAACTAGGCTGAAATTGGACTTCAAAGTAAAACAAACTAGGACACATAACAGGAAATAAAAACAACAACAAAACCACAGGTGCTGACTGCAATGCCTTACTGTTGTTTTCTGCTGGCCACAATAAACTGTCAGTTTAAAGTTCTTTAGGGTTTCAGCTGCAGGTGGCCGCCGTGATTATGCGTGTTGTATAGCTTTCCCTGCACTGGTTTTACCTGGCATGCCCGTTTCTAAGCACTGCTTGGCATTTGCACTGGAGGAGGAGGAACGGTGCACTTTGGAGGTCTGCTTTGAAGTATCTTCCCATGTCTGTGTGATTTCATGAGGAAAATGGAGGTGAAAAGGGACAGAGCCGTGAGGCAGGCCGATCCTCCCTGGTCCCTGCACCTGCAGACCAGGCCGCACAGCCACGTCTTAAGAATGGCTATTTCTTGACTGTAGCTACTGTTTTGTTCTAAAAAGTAAACATTACAAAAATGAACCTGAAGAGAGCCTTAGGGAGTCTGGCATCGCCACCCTCGTCTGGTGCGGCAGGCATTTAAAGAGGAGAGAAGGCATCACGAAAGCTATTTATAAACCTGAACAACCTTTTCCAAGTTTTCATAAAGTTTAACAGTTTAAATATCTTTACTGCATCTAGGTATTCAATAAATATAATTGCATATGTTGTGCTTTTCATAAATTAAAATTCTTAAACACATCTTAAACCAAGATGATAGTTCCACTTCATGCCTATTTAAAAGCAGAATATAATAGATACTGTTCCTGATTATAAACCAGACGAATGCCCCAACCCAGCCAAAAGGCAGCAGGCTGACCTAGCTCCCCAACGTCTATTAAATGAGTGCCTTTCTGTCAGATCAGAATCAGGGGAAAACTCAACTTTTCCCCAGATGTACCTCTGAGAACAAGCGTGAGCCTCTAACTGGTTTGTCTTAACCCCCTTAGAGTTATTTCTTGCAGACAACTGCGTGGGTGGAGAAAGAAAATGACTAGAGAACATTCTTGCTCTCAGGCATCTTCCTGACTCGACACTCTCATCTGACGCTTTGTGACATGTGCAGCGGTGTGAGCATCTCTTCGAATATGGCCCCCTTCACATTGGAGCCCCTCAGGTTGGCTTCCTGAAGGTCACATCCAGACAGATCACAGTTCTGTAAGACAGAAAAAGACGAGTAGCTCAGGTGACTGAGGGCTTGATCTGGTTCCTCTCAAGACGGTTTCAGGGCAGTGTAGGACAATGCTCCTGTATTGGGAAATTCAACTTCTCCAACACTACCAGTCCGCCCTATCCTGATCTGCTTTCTGTGGCAGAGGCCCAGGCAGACCACAAACACATACAAGCAAAGGTGAAAGAGGAAGCCTCTCTCTTCTGTTTGGGGGGGGGGATGGTGGGAGCATATGTTGTTATTTTTCATTTTTTGAAACAGGGACTCATGTAGAACTAAGAAGTAACTAAAGGTCGCCTCAAGGTCCTAAACCTCCTTGCTTCTACCTCCCAAGTCCTGGGAATATAAACATTGCCACCATGCCTGGGGCTGGTCATAGATCTTATAAGGAGACATTTAAGATCCAGAATGGATTCCAATGTAGTAACTACTATCTAAAAAATTTGCAACAATCCCAAAGTAAAAAGAAAAGGAATGGATGAGGAAGACTATTTTAAAAAAATCTCAGATTTCACTTATTACTCTGTGTAGGAGGATTTATCCGTTCTGTAGCTCTAACATTTTTACAACAAGAAGCTGCCTTACTTAAGGCCATGTGTGTACAGTTCAGTGACTTGGGGAGGCGGGGACAGTGGCCGAACCACCACAACCAGGAGCTAAATTCTCCCGTGTGATTCTCCCTGCGTCAGCTTTCCTCACACAAGCCATACTGTTCATATGACACTAGACACATGTGGCTGTTCAAATTCAAATGAAGTAAAATAAACAATGATCAATGCCAGCTGTCCCTAAGCTCAAGTGCCCAGAACACCATGTGTTTAGGTAGCTCCTGCACTGAACAGCAGCTAGGGCAGAAAGCATGGTCCAGCACTTGCACGATGGAGACCTGGCAGCACTGATCCAGTGAGACGTGGAAGCCAGGTGTGGAGGTGGATCCCTGGGACCATCCCTGAACTCACGAAGGCGGAGGTTACATAGTGAGAACCTACATCAAAAACAGACCCCAGGGCTGGAGAGATGGCTCAGCGGTTAAGGCACTTGCCTCCAGTGCCTAAGACCCCGGGTTCAATTCCCCAGGACCCACATAAGCCAGACCCACAAGGTGGTGGCCCTGGTGCACTCACACTCTCTCTCTCTCTCTCTCTCTCTCTCTCTCTCTCTCTCTCTCTCTCTCTCTCTCCCCGTATCTCTGTGCTTGAAAATGAATTAAAAAAAAACAGACCCCAAACCAGCTACGGAGCCAGCTATCTAAATCTGCAGGTCATAAAGATTTCTAGAACATATTTCTTAAGAGAAAGATGAGCAGATAAAATGTCAAGCTGAGATGCAAAGTGAGCATTGTACCCATTTAAAATGGCTTTTTCCTAAATTTCCTGAGCAGTTCAAGAAACAATCTGGTCCATTACACTCTGTTTGGGAACCAGATGGATAAAGGCTCTGCTGAACTTCTCTGCTTGTAAAAGACCCACAGGAAAGGAAGGGAAAGTCAGGCAGAGCGAACGCCCTCGGCTTGGCCACTGGCATTTGTAACTCGGCTGATGGATCCTGCTCTGAGCTGAAATTAGCCTGAACAAGAGATTAAATTTTTTTTTCTCCTGTTTTTAGAGACAGAGTCACTAGGTAGCCCAGGCTAGTCTGAAATTCCCAATCCTCCTGCCTCAGCTGAGGGTCCAGGCATGTGCCATGATGGCTCCCAGTGAAAAGAAAAAGGACTCTCAGGCCACACTGGAGGCTGACGGCAGCCACTTGGCTTACAGTGTCCGTCAGAGTGTGTCTTGAGATGTTGGGGAGCTCACCTCTAAGTCAGTTCCTGCCAGAGTTGCTCCTCTGAGGTTACAGTTCTTCAACTTTGCATTTTTTAAGGTGGCAACTCTCAGGTTAATTCCTGTCATCTGACTTCCTTCCATATCCACACCTTTCAGATTAGCACCTACAGAGAGCACATTATGAGAGAAATTTAATCGAAAAACACTTAAACACAAGAGTGGAGGGATGAGGACAAATCCTGCAGCTTCTGGAAATGAACTTCAAGCTCAATCTGTCAATCAACTTGAAAGTATGTAGCTCAGTGGTGACAGTTTGCTTATTTATGATATAAATCACTAATTTTCGGGAATACTTTAGACGGGAACAGTCAATACTGTCCTATGATGACGAGCACTTTAGTACTATGCCCACATATGCTTATGAGCAGGAGGACAGATAAGTACTATGTCTCCTAAATATCCAAGGAAACCAAGTGCCCAATTCACAAACAGCAAAGCATTAATGAAGTATTAAAACCTGGCAAAAAACTGTGGCTTGTGTAATCTGAAATTCTTCCTTTTGGTCAATGCTATTTAATCCTTCAACTAAAGCCTCATTAAGTGTTTGAGGCTTTATTTCTTTTGAGGCCCAGGAAGCCTGTGACCTTTGCAAACTCCCTGCAGGAGCCTGCCCCCCCCCCCCAGCATTCCTGCTTCGTGAGAACAGCGATTTGCCTGGAATTTTCCTTTATGCTCTGCTTCCACCTTAGAACCAACATTTGCTCTCACCCTCTAAATTGGCTTTAAGACCTGAAGGATCCTCAAAGTTACAGAGCTTCAGGGACGCGCCTTCTGCGTTCGAACAGAGCATCTTGACCCCCTGGAGATTTGCACACTGCAAAGAAAACAGCCCTGATGTTAAGGCCTGTGATTGATCGTTTCCATGGGGTGGAAACACAACAGAAAAGGCTCAGTTCAATACATTTGCAATCGATTACTGTTTTCTGTTTATAATAGAGAGGAGCCCTACAAGAGCTGGGAACTGTTTTTATTTAAAGTTCTTTCTAGAAAAATAAAACAGTTCTAAAAGAAATTTAGCATGTACAATTAATGTAAAACTCACAGTTTAGATGATGAAGCTGGAGAAGTGTGGCCTAAAACAGCCTATTTCTAGTTTTATAAATAGTCCTGAGCAAGACAAAATGATGGTCAGAGTGTAAGGGCAAGGAGGACACGCACTTGTTAGGAGATTCCATTTTCTCTTCCTCTCACCAGAGGGATCAAGAAGTGAAATTCTTGATGTTCTCCCCCCTTCACTTGAACTGCATCTTATCTATAAACTTAATAAATCTTATCTATAAAGTTGCTAACATCAACTTATTCTTCACAATTGTGATGATCAAAACAGAAGCTGAAGATGAAAGTGTTTTAAAAATTATAAGACATGGGCTGGGGAGATGGCTCAGTGACTACAGGCACTAGCTTGCAAAGCCTGCTGGGCTGGGTTGGATTCCCCAGTTCCCAGGTAAAGCCAGATACACAAAGTGGCAGATGCATCTGGAGTTCGTTCGCAGTGGCTAGAGGCCCTGAGGTGCCCATACTCTCCCTCTTTCTGTTTCCCTCTCAAATAAAAACATAAAAAAATTACAAGGCATAAGTGTATTTGTCCTAAAACACAAGACACTGAGTTACATTAGAGCTGTTCCTATCAAGAAAAACTTTTATAGGTATAACTTACTTGCTTAGAGTCAATTCCAGTGAAAGGAAAGCAAGACAGAGACCATGTAATTGACAGCCAATTAATACATGCTTGTTTCCCTCTATCTAAGCCTGAGCCCTAAAGAGACAGTTAATGAAGACCTGGAAAGGCCCAAATACCTAGAGGATGACCAAATTATGTACTTGAAATATAACATGACAGGGAGCTGACATATGCACATGAATCCTCTGGTTCTCTATTGAACACTCCTAAATAAAACCCACTGTAAGTTAATCAAAAGTTTCCAGAGTGGTTCTGTGGGTCTATATTCAGGGCTGCACTATGGAATCTTATTGGGAAGCAAGCACAGGAAAAAATGCAGTGAGATTTTCTATCTTTTTAGGCCTATCATGTGTGTTATACTTGTGTACAGAGGTCAGAGTACACCCTCAGGATGCTGGCTCTCTCCTTCTACTTTGTTTGAGACAGGGTCTTGTGTGAAGACTGGTCGAGCTGGCCCGCAAGCTTCCCAGTTCTCCTGGCTCTGGCTCCCACTGCTGGGACATCCGGGGATTATCCAAGGGCCGGGATGGAGGGAAGGCAGGCTTTCAGAAGTGAGTGTGTGGGTGTGCTTAGAGTTTGGAGAATAACTTAGGCCGCTGGTCCTTGCCTTCCACCTTGTTTGAGGCGGAGTGACAGGCTTGCATGTGCTGCTTCACGCACCAGGCTAGTGGGTCCCCAAGACGCTGGCTCTCTGGTCACCACCGCTATCTTGCCATAGGCTGCTACCACATCTGGCTCTTACGTGGGTTCTGGGGATCGAACCCCAGGCTCATGTGGCAAGTGTTTATCCACTAAGCTATCTCCCAAGCCCCAGTTATTTTTAAAGTATGATATTTTTAAATGTAATAGTGCTATTACATTTAAAAAATGGTCCTTTAAGAGATAAAAACAACATTTTTAAGTTGAAATGAGTTGTGCTGAGGTACAAACAGAAGAAAGTTGCCTTCTTCTAACATTTGCTAAGGATAAGTGACAATGGTCACTATTTTAGGAAGTATTTCACGTTTTCCAAAGGAAACGTAAAAATGGAAGACACAAACTTTAGCTGGAATTCCACTACTAACTGGCCTTTGGCCTGCAGCGAGCCCGTAGGTTGCAGGTTTTCAGTTCAAAACAATGAAGTCATACAAAACAGCTATCTCAGCACCTTTAAAAAATGTATTATGTACTTAACTGTATGAACAAATCACGTGTTGGTCCCGTACTCGCACTCTCTGCTTGCAAAGAAATAAAAATATTTTTAAAAACCTTTACAAAAAAGCCTTTCAACCTTTCACTAGAGACAAGCTCTTCGCATGTTTTCTTTCGTCTCTGCCTGTTTTACAAGTGACCGCACCCTTCGTCGCGAGGTGTAAGAGAGACAGCACCCACACGAGATGTAAGAGAGGCAGCACCCACAATACTGGGAGAGTTTAAAAAACTAGCCTTGACATGAAAGTGAACAAAGTTACAAGAATTCAATAAATGAGTATCAAAAGCATGATGTTTTACTTGGTGCAAATCATTTAAGAAAAATATAAAATATAGAAGGACTTTATAGTCAATGGTTTTGTCTATAACCTCTAATCCTAAACTAACCTAGATGATTGTTACAGACATACATACATGCATGCATGTAACCATGTATCTATATGTCTGTCTAAACAAAGGAAGAACACCACGAGATGCTAACTTCTACACTGATGTATGCTATGATTTATTTTTCAATTTTTATTTATTTGTAAACAGAAGAGAAAGACAGTATGGGTGCACCAGGGCTTCTAGCCACTGAAAACCAATTCCAAATGCATGTGCCATTTTGTGAGTACTGGGGAATTGAACCCTGGTCCTTAGGCGCTGGAGGTAAGTACCTTAACTGCTGAGCCACTTCGCCAGCTCCCTTTGCCATGTTTTTGTCAAACTATCTCTGCCACATGCTTCTAGAGTGATTGCATTTCCCCATTCCAGGAATGAGGGTCAAAGGATTTCAAAGGTTCTTATCAGCTTCACATATAATTCACAGAAAATAACTGCTCAGCTAGACTGTAGTGCACTGTACTGACGAGCTTGAGACAAAGTTTTTATCAATTGCTACACTTTTAGGTCTGTTTCCCAAGAATATCAAAGTTATGACATGAACCCCACTCTAGTTTTCATGCCTGTGGTTGACTCCAGCTTTGAAGTCAAAGTCCAGTGGGAAATGGCCCTAATGCCTGCTCAGCAGTCTAAGGGCTTCATGGGCTTTGTAACTGAAACTTACGTCCAGCACCGATCCCGAGAGATCAGCTCGCTCGAGGTTTGCACAGCAGAGATTCGCGTGCGCAAGGTTGCAGCGGCTTAAATTGGCCATTTTGAAGTTAATGTATCGAAGGTCCAAACGAGACAGATCGGCCCCACTGAAGTTCAGCCCCTGGAAGTAAACAACAAGCTGTCCCAGCAACTCAACCATTTCTTTGAACTCGGTTCATTATTATAACCAAACACCAAGTTTTATTAGAAGCAGTTGAGTCACTTGGAGTTTATCTCAAAACCCAGGCAGGTGGGACCTCGATACAAACATGAAGGCTGTCTTTACAGGTTCCTCCCACAAAGAAGCTTCATCTCCACGAACACTGGGTACAGCCGGCTACACGTCACTTATGTGTGGAAGTTTCTAGAGAGGCATCCCACTTAGTCACATACCTTCACTTTAACGGACTATAGTACTTAGTAAATTCCCAAATTCAATATAATATTAAGAAAGAAACGGGTATTGTGAAAGTCCACCGCCCAGCCACACCCCGCAGAGTGCAAACACTAACTTTCTGAAAGTTGCTGTAGCTTCTGTACGTTACTCAAAAGATGCTGCGAGAAGCATACTCGGGCAATAAAGACCTGGGAATCTCTTCAGCTGACCATTCTATAATTAAATTCTACGGCTTATGATTAGATTTTCTCGTGCATGAAAAAGACAGACAAAAAACAAAGCAAGACCTGGATGGACAGACAGACGCTAAAGCACTCACAAGTTTGCTGACTCAAACATGTCACTCGCAGTCTGTTTCAGTTACCTGGCAACGCAATTCTGACTTGGTTGGAGTTGCTAACAGAAATCGAACAAATTCCTTCCGGGATATTGGTGAGTGATCCTCTGGTGGTTGGGAATTCTTGAAAAAAAAAAAAAGCATTAAAAGTCAGTAGGGCTTTTGGGGTGATACCTACAAAAATGTAACACTGACCAAGGGGGGAGGGGAGCCTCACCTTTATGGCCAATTCCAGGTGTTCAATCAGCGAGTCAATGCCAAAAAACCTGGCTTCTTCTAACACACCTATGAGAGCAAAAAGCATGTGACTTTCACAGAGAATGATTCATCCCGATGATGATGGCTTCACTGAGTTAACCTCACAACATTTAAGTAAGCGACTAGTGTTAATAGCAGACAAGGAATTATTGCTTGAATGTTCATACCGAACATTCAAAAATATCTAAAATCAGTGTTCAAGAGCTTAACAGGCAGTTAATTCTGTTGGGGCCCAGAGACCCTCATGAAAGCAGGCGGCGAGGGCCAGACTCCAGAGCCTTGAGGTGGGGATAAAGACTACATTGAGAAGTGGACAAGAGGGCAGTCATGTACATTCTGGAAAAGAATCTCTATTTTGCCCATGTCCTGAGATTTTGAGTCCATTACTTACAAGTAATGGACTAATGGACTTGGTGGAGGGGATTTCAAGATGGTGTATCCTTCAGACTGCTGATAGCTGGCAGCCTAGCCTGTGGTGAGAACAGGGAGCACAAAGCACAGGCAAGACTAGAGAAACCAGCATTCTGCCCAGAAAAGGAGGTGCTTGACCCTGCAGACAAGGAGGGCAGCTTACAGAGGATATTAGCATCGGTAAAAAGAAATCAAGCTCTTTGTACTGGACTCAGGCACCTCAGGAATTGGCCAGACTTTACCCAGAGCAGGATCCATAGTACTGTAAGGGTTTGAACTCATTAGAAAGACTCTGTTTCTAGAAGAGATCTCCACAGTCCCCTGTCAGTGTTTTCCCAGATTCAGCCAACTGGGTTCTCGGAATCCACTGTAGCCATGGACCAACGGGACCTGGTTACTGTGTGGGCGGCAGCAGACCTTGGCATCATCCTCATGATACTGACTTTGCAGGAGTATAAATAGAGAATCTGCTTCCACCTAGATTTCAAAAGGCCTGGGAGGCCAGGCAGTATGTGATGGAGTTGGAATCCCTGCAAGCAGACTTGTGAGGGCAACGTGTGAGGCTCAGAGAGAGAAACCAAAGCTGTCCTGGAGCCCCAGGAAGCTGGAGAAGACAGGAACATGGACTGTCTGCCAAGGGAGCAGCAGGGAGAGGAGGGCCAGGCTGTGACGTCAGGCTGCCCAGGCCCTCGGGAGCTCACACACCCCATGACATGCTTGGAGCTGGAGGATCTAGTGTCCGCCTAGCTGGCTTTGTTTCTATCCTTCCTTTCTATCCTCCTCTTCTTCTTGTCTTCTGCAATGAGAGTGAGTCCTCTGGACCACCGTATCCTAAAAGTATGTCATCTTTTTGATCTTACAGAAGCTCATAAATGAGATCACCCTGGGTATCAGCAGAGACGCTGGACTGAGAACAATGCTGGAGCTGGTAGGACTGTGGGCACGTTTGAAGTGGGGCGTTTTGCATTCTGAGATGTTCATGGGGGTCAGGGGTGGAATGCCACGGATATGACGTGTCCTCTCCAGGCTCAAGGATGGGATCTTTGGTCCCCAGCTGGTGGTACGATTTGGGGAAATTTTGAAAATGCTCAGAGGTGGGTCACAGTTGGAGAAAGCAGGTCAGTGCGAGCGTGCTTTTGAAGGATATATGTACTGGTCAGCAGTCCCTTCCTTCCTCTCTGCTTCATGTCTGGAATGAGGTGAAGACCCTCCTCTCTCATACACTCTTGCTACCATGATGTTCTGCCCAAGCATATGGACTGAGCCTTCTGAAGCTGTGAGCTAAAATAAATCTCTTTTCCTTTCAGCTGTGTATCCATCATGTTTCCTGTCACTATGACCAAACGCCTGATAAAAGCCACTCCAGGGAGGAGAGGTTTATTTTGGCTCAGTGTAAACGAGGTATACGGCCCCATAGACTCAGACTGGCAACTCGAGTCTCCAGTGGGTGGAGCCCTGCTGGGGAAGAGGTTTGTCACTGGTGGTGGATCTCAAGTCCAGCTCTCAGGTGTGTGGAGAGTTGGAGCCCTGGTTGGTTGTGTGCTGCTGGCTCCTGTGGCGTCTCTCTACTCGGATATATGAAGTAAACCAGCTTCTTTCACCACTGACAGCATACCCCTGAAGTTTTAAGCCTTAATAAACCCTTTCCTCCCTCATACAAGATGTTTCTGGTCGGGTGCTTGTCCCAGCAACGAGAGGCTGACTGTAAGAGAAGATACATCCATCATGTGGGGAAGGCTTCGCGCTTAGGGGGCTGAAGCAGCGAAGTCCATGGCAGGGGGGGCTTGCTCCATGACTTGTTTCCATCGTGATGGAAGACAGGGAGCCGGCAGCTCAGGCCAGAGGACAACCCCTAATGGCCTATGCCTGCAGGCTAAGTCCTACATGCAAACGATTCGCAGCCTCCTTAAACAGCAGCACCAACCACACACTGGGTGCTAAAACACACCGGCCTGTGCAAGACATCTGCAAACCACCCCAAGTGTGTCGCTGTCTGGTCACAGCTAGACAACCTCAGCACCCAAAGGGCTCCACCCAGGTAATGACCCTAACCTAGGACCACACTGGTTCATTTGAAGGGCGTGATGGTTTGGACAGGGAATGCTCCATGTGTGTGCACAGTCCTGGCCAGGCTCGGTCGCTAGGGTGGTAGTACTGAGAACTACGGGGTCTAACCTGACAGGGCACACCCTGGAGTGGGAGGGCAGGACTCGGGTCCTTCTCTGTTCAGGCTTGACATGTGAGCATCTGCTCCTCTCTATGCTGGGCCACAACGCGCAGACATATGCTGCTTTTGTCTGACACTAAACCAGTGGGGCCCACCTGACCCCAGGCTTTGAACTGCCAAAACTGTGAGCTAAATAAATAACCTTTTCTGTTAGTAAGTTAGATGCCTCCTGTATCTTGTTTTAGCAACATAAAGCTGACTAAAGAGGCCTGTCAGCTTACAATACAAAATCAGTCCTTTGTGAGAGCCACTGTCTACATCATCCTCCCTGAACCTTCCTAAGCTCTTATGATGTGGGTACAGATGAGAGACTGTTAGTATCTCGGGGGAATCTCTCTAGTCATTTTCTACACTGTGGAATTGAGGCTCTGCTGGTGGCTTCAGATTCAAAAGCAAGGTCTCCCCTTTGACTGCTCGACTTCTCAATATAATACCACAGCCTAATTCACAAAAATAATATCCATCTGTTACAGCCCCTTGTGACAGAATTTAAATCTACTTAGGATCTAAAATTAAAAATTACAAAGCAACTGTTCTCAGAGCAGCTGCTGGGAAACAAAAAATTATAGGTTAGACATCTGTGACTAGATACAAAGACTAGAGACCTGGTCAGTCATACCTGTGCAAATGTCCGCGCTTATACCTACAGCATGCTCACACACGTGTGAATGCTCACCCAGTAAGTTAATGCCGTCATTCACAATGAGCTGTCCATGACGCAAGTAGTTCAAAATGGGCTCAAAGTATTCTGGACTCCGGTCAATCAGGAAGGCTCCTCTGTGATCCTGCTTGTTTCCCCAGACACCTGTCTTGCCATCACAGGGCAGAAAGCCCCCCAGAAGCAGAACACAAAGTTAGGATTTTTGGAAGAAAAAATCGCACACCTATACAAATTATTTTACTCCACTGAGAAGTGCAGAAGGTCTAGAGTTATGAACTAAAAGACACAGATCATAAAACTGTGAACACAACGGGTCATACTCACCTTTGTTCTTGAACATGTGGGCCAGCATACTGTCTGGTTCTTTATTCACTAAAGTGCTCCTAAGAATTCAGGGAAAAAAATGGATTTCTTCATGTGTCTTTATAAAGAAACATATTTAAGTCAAGAGTATACTTGATTTCAGCTGTTCTCTCAAAAAGATGCTACAACCTGGCAGGAACAATTCTGGGAGACAAAAATGTGCAGTAAGTTGACACTTATCAAACCCTCTTCTACTGACACTTCCTGTGATTCAAAATACTTTTAGATAATTTTCACTTAAATCCTAATGGGTCCTTCTAGCAACTTATAGCACAGCATTCTGGACTGGTCTTATGTTTTCCTGATCCTTAAAGGAAGTTGCTGAGGCCTCTACAAATTTCAATAGTGTCATTTTATGCTCACATTCCACATCTACCCCTGAGGTCTGAAGAGCAAGTTCTGAAGCGGAAGGCTTTTCATGCTTTCTCTGGACTGAGAGGTGGACTTTGTTCTACTTTTGTTCTTCTAAAAGGTTTCTAAAAACTTTAAATCACATGCCATGCATTTGGGTATCTCTTCAGGAAATCAGGAAACTGAAGGAAAGAACCCGAAGTCCACAGTTCACCCCCTCACGCGCACACTTACCGAGTCGTGGTGAAGTACCGCCCTCCGACATTCAGCGTCAGCCAGTCTGTGTGGGAGCCGATTGGTCTTCCAGGTGCTGTGGAATCTGTCTGTGGATCTGGACGTGACATACGGAGATAAAAACATAAAGACTGAAGATCCCGGAAGACAACAGGCTAACTTCTAGTACTAGTTAGGCATTTGTTTTTTAAATCCTCCATAAAAGTATGTCAAAGCTACCAGGACAGCCATTATCCTGGGATCGTGAAGAAAACAAGGTGACCAGGTCTGCCCACCAGCAGGACAGCCCTAACCCAGCATCTATGATGGGAAGGCAGAGAGAAGCAACAGGGTGCTGCAAAGAACCTGACTTCACACCCGAACAAGCCTGCTGAGAACAGCAGACAGGCCTGCCCACCCTAAGTGGGTCATGCCAGCAGGGTGCAGGGGCACTTGAACCGGAAGTTCTCTCTTAAAACCAACCAGCCTAAGCTCCTGCCAAGGAAAGGACGACATGTGACGACAACACCATGCTAAGAATGTAACTTGAATGAAAGAGACAAATGAAAATGAATCCTGCATTATTTAACTCTGGACAAAACACAAGAGACAAGAGTTCTGAAGTCGTGACATCAGAAGAGCTTTCAGAGCCAGCCTTCCCTTCAACAAGAAAGGACTGAGGTCAAGTTCACATGAAGCATTAACTCAAACAAAAAGGCTGAGACAAAGAACCACAGCAGAGAGACAATGAGAGCATGCCCGTGTGATGATAAAAACGGATCCTCTAAGAAGTCATCTAAGTATGAAAAACACAGGGTCCTGAAATTGAGAAACAAAGTGAGAAGCTTTGGGAAGAATTGGGAACAGGATGATTCTGGAAATGAAGGCGAAGCTGGAGGAAACAAGCGTGAACAATGGGGAAGACATGGAGAGAGGCAGGGGAGGGGTCGGAGCAGAGACTGACCCCAGCATCGATGAAAAGCCAGGGGTGGTCATGTTGCCTGGGACCCAGTCCTTGTATGTTGGGGGCAACAGAATTGCTGGAGCGTGCTGACCATCTGACTGAAAGGTTCCAGGCTCAGAGTCGAGGAAACAAGAGACGGAGGATGCCAGCAGCAAGGTGCACGTGCACCCCACTACACACACGTGTGTAAAAGTTTCCTTTTAAAGCAGGAGCTTTCAAGTGTAGGAGGCGAGTGTGGAAGATCCACTCAGCTCATGATAGGAGTCCTGGAAGGAGGGGGTTGAAGCACGAAGAGAAAATGTGCAAGAGAGCTTTCCTGAAATTAGAAAATATACATCCAGTGGATATGCGAGGAGCCAGTCACACACCCGGGGGTAGAAACACTGGGCTGTGGGAATGATCGAGGACAGACAGTCACTTAGGACAGACTGCTTTGCTCCCAACACTTTGTAGAAGGAAACGGGGTGACACATGGATGGCAGAGGCTTAGCACTAATGCTGATCTAGGTGTGTGTGTAACAAGAAAAGTAGACAATGAATATCTGTTATTCTAGATCTCAAAGAAACCAGAAAAGATGAACGAGGTTGTATCAACAACACAAAGAGGTTTCCACTGCAAAGGTGAGACAATGTGAGCATCAATGACGAAAATACACCAAATATTTTTATTTTAATTATTTGAAGCAGAGAGGGAGAGGGAGAGAGAGAGAGAGAGAGAGAGAGAGAGAGAGAGAGAGAGAGAGAGAGAGAGAGGAGAAGAGAGAAGAGAGAAGGGAAGAGAATGGGCATGCCAGGGCCTCCAGGCACTCCAGATGCACAAGCATAACTTTGTGCATATGGCTCTACGTGGGTCCTGGGGAATTGAACCTGGGTCATTAAGCTCTTCAGATAAGTGTCTTAACTGCTAAGCCATCTTTCCAGTACCCCCCCCAAATATTTTTAAATCTAAGAATCCATAGCTATAAACAAAATACAAGCAAAACTAATATTATCTGATTTTGGGGGCAGGACCTTTAACTATGCTGAGCACTGGTTCTACCTCTGAACCGCACCCCAACCCTGCTGTTTCATGATTCACTGTCTCTGCTTCCTCGCAATGATGCCATAAGTACTGTCTCCACCCCTGTTAGGTCCATAGATACAAGAAGGCAAAGAAAAGGTTTTATTCACACTTTTAAGGTGGAGACAAAAAATAAAAATAATTATTATTTATTTACTCTAGAGAAAGAGAGAATATGAAAAGAATGAATGAATATGGGCAGGCCAGCGCCTCCTGTCACTGCAAATGAACTCCAGACACATGTGCCACCTTGCATATCTGGCTCCATGTGGGCACCGGGGAATCGAACCCAGGCTGCTAGGCCTTGCGCACAAATGCTTTGAATTGCTGACCCATCTCTCCAGCCCAGAAGAATATATATTTATTTTTAACTTGGTAACTGCCTAAGCAAAGATTCTGAGAATGACCTTTCCTCGCCTAATACCACTACCTGTGCTGCTCTGACCAGTACTGTGGCACATACCCAGGTGAGCCTGCAATGTGTGCTGACTTCTGCTTTTGAAGTGGCTGCACCGGTTGAGGAGAAGCCTCTCCTCAGTATGCCAAAGAATTGGCAACTCAGACCGAGAATGATTTTTACATGACATCATACTTTATTTAAACAGTACATGGATAAAAGGAAAGGGAAGGAGGAAGAGTGACCCAACACTATGTGGCCTGATGGGCTTGTATGTAAAGACCATCAGAAAAAAGATATAAAAGGCACATGTTTTTAAAGAGAGAGAAATAAAAGTGAAATCCATGATAAAATGTCCTTTGCTCCCTCTGGCAAAAGCTGCAGGGGGGTAGGGGGAGAGAAATAATCATCTTATGAAGACTCAGCCAAGCGTGATCTGTGGAGCCCAAGAATTCAAGACAGAAAAAGACCCTGGGTTCTTATGTAAAATTCAGATTAAAAATCACGCTGGGGGTGGGGTGGGGGTGGGCACTCACCTGTGCCCAAGGTCCTGGCCAATCAGCCTGGACTTAGAAAGGGAGAGACAGGCATGGCAGAGTTGGGACCTGAGATCCCAGTCAGTGGGCAGCCCCTGACTGGCTGCCTGTCTAGAGTCTTCCTAGCAATTCTGACCTCTCACACTTGGACCTTTTCTTCTGAGACAGTCAACTACCTACACTTTGCTCCAAATCAATGGACAGTGGTGACATCCAGTCATGTTCTCATTGGTGTGATTGGCTCAGCAGTGACTGCCAGGAATACATGGTTACAAACACTAAGGAGATTTTAACAATGATGGTGCAAAAGAGGAAATCAAACAGGTGCAGTTTCTAAAGTCAAAATTACCTTATCATGTCATAGTTAACAAACATATACAAATCTAGGGCATCGTAAAGGCATATGAAAGAAGGGGTATCCACACTAAAATATCATCATATAATTTCAATTGGAAATGTACTTTTAACATAAACTCACTGTGGAACCAAAAAGGATGTGAAGATCTGGGAACAGCCACAAAATTCTTTTTCATGTGAAGCCATATAACACTCTGTAATATATTTATTACTTTCAAAAAAATTGGGCAAACAAATTTGGTTTTTAAGAAAGTCACTTACCAATAAATGGCTCTCCTTCACACACAAACAAAACATCATCATCCCTGGGAAAACCAAAATTTAAAAAGCCACCATCAAAATCTAGAAGTCACATGAATTAGCCATTTGTCTAATGGAACTATCCCTTAGAATAATGTGGATGACGGGTTTCCAACTTGCCTGAAAGAAGCTACTTCCACTGCTGTGTTTCATCCTAGACTTTTACAAAATGTATCCTATCTTTCCTGAGGTTGCCATCTGCTGTTTAGGTGTACCTATGTACGTACATGCCTCTTGCCTCTGCAAAGGAATACCAGACATTTGCACAACCTTTTTTCTTCTGCATCTGGCTTATGTGGGTAGCTTGGGAATTGAACCCAGGCCAGCAGTGTTTGCAAGCAAGGGCCTTTAACAAATAAGCCATCTTTCCAGCCCCTTCACTCCAGACTTAATGGTGTTGAATTTAACTGCGAATGTAATCCTGTACATGAAAGTATTTTTGAATAGAAAAAAAAAAAACCAAAATCACTATGAAAATTACGTGACTTTAGCTTCTTTATTAATTGAAGAATATACTATTTTGTGTTCAGAAGACATGACTCAAGTTATAGTCAACTTCTATTTTCAACTTTATCTTCATGCTTTACCCTTAAGTAAATTACTGAGTGCTCTCTCACATCATTACCTGCTGTGTGTTTTGGAAACTAAAATTTCACACTAAATTCAAGGAAAATAAAATCTGAAATAACTCTCCTATAGCACACCCACTACAAATCCATGCCCCCCTCAATTTAAATAATCACATATCACCCTACCCTTCCCATTCAATGAGCTGAGTCTACTGAATCAGGAGTGTGGACATGGTTCTAGAGACTTCGGTCATACTCATATCCCTCCATGTTAAAGTTGTTACTTTGTAATATACTATAGAACACATTAAATTACTCTGCGAAGCCAAATTTGTGTTTGAAAAATAAGGTTAATATACATCATAAAATGAGTTTAATTATTTGTAGAAATTTAAAAATAAACTAGGGGATAGATAATGAAAAAAAAGACTAAGAAATTCTAATGTATTTGTATCTACAATAGAAGATCACTTTTTTTTTTTTTTTTTTTTGGTTTTTCGAGGTAGGGTCTTGCTCTTGTCCAGGCTGACCTGGAATTCACTGTGTAGTCTCAGAGTGGCCTCAAACTCATGACAATCCTCCTACCTCTACCTCCCTAGTGCTGGGATTAAAGTGTGTGCCACCATGCCTGGCTGGAAGCTTACATTTTCTACCAACTTGCTAATTATGCCAGTTAACTTTTTAAGATTAGTATAAAACTTGATCTTCATGAACAAAATAAATAAATAAATATTACTACACTCCCTGGCTTGGGTGAGTCACTTAACTTCTCAGATGCTCAGTGTCTTTGTCAAAGGAAAGGACGGGAGCAGATCTGGGCTTAGCTGCAGGCTGAACCCCATGCCATTATAAAAGGCTCAGGCTTTCCCAGTTAAATGAGGTGGTATCACTGGTGTGGCCACTACCTACTCTGTTTCCTTTGCCATCCTTCTGTTAAACTTCTTCTCTGTTAGAAAACTGTCCCTTCGAGGAAGAAACAGGGGGACTGAGACTTGTTTTTAAAGTGATCATACACCTGAGTTAGTTAAAAACAAAAAGTACTATTGTGATGGGGTCTCTGATGCATCTCTACTGAGAATTTTAGTCTGTTTAGCACATTTTCACCAAATCAGTTCTTTGTGACGTAAATAAAACTCAAAGCATTCTTAAGGAAATGGATTTAACAATCAAAAAATGCATATAAGATTTTTAATAAGATCTTCACATCTTACTCGATTTATCTCAAGTATCAAAGAATAGATTCTCATAGCCATATGAGACTATCCATATACTGAAATATCCGACCTCCGTCTGATCAATACAGCTTCAGTCCAAGTGATTTAAACTCTAGAAGCTAGTGCTAGACAATCACTCGCCAGAACCAAAGCCCGTCTTCCTGACAGCAATGGAAACTAACCACTGTGCTGTGTCAGGGAGATAGCATAGCA
This sequence comes from Zapus hudsonius, assembly GCA_004024765.1. Lineage (NCBI taxonomy): Eukaryota > Metazoa > Chordata > Mammalia > Rodentia > Dipodidae > Zapus > Zapus hudsonius. The sequence continues at coordinate 23,970 of PVHP010000434.1, read as the reverse complement.
CCAAGAAGCCAAGCGCACACTGTTGACGGCTTAGGAAAAAGGTGATGGTTACCTGATCAAAGCAATATCATCAATCAGTCCACCTTTCCCATTATACACACTGGTGGCGTTTATGCCGAGTTTACTGCTGGCCACAGAAAGTAAATCAGACAAAGTTCCGTACACAGCAACCACCTGCAAACACACCAGGTTAATTTCAACAACATGTACAAAGAATCTCATCACTGACAAGATTACAAACCATCACACTATCAGCAGGACCAAATGGTCAGAATTTCATGTACAAGTTTGTTAACACGCCCCTTGAACATATATATGTATTCATTTAGTGCCTCATACTAGAGGACCCAAAGCTAAAGACGAAATCGCCACCAACTAAAACTAATCTCGTCTTTTGAATTTTGCAAGTATTTGTGTGTGCTGCATGTGTGCATCTACAGCTCTCCACTCTGCTTACTGAGGCAGGGTCTCACTTGAACCCAGAGCTCACTGATTTGGGTGACCTGTCACACCCAGCCAGCATTTACATGGGTGCTGGGGTCTTCACAATTGCACGGCAAGCTCTTTATCCACTGAGCCATTTCCCCAGTCTATAATCTTAGTGCTGAAAGGTGCTCTCGGGGCTGGAGAGATGGCTCAGTGGTTAAGGGCGCTTGCCTGCAAAGCTTAAAAACCAGAGTTCGATTCCCCAGTTCCCACTTAAAGCCAGATGCACAAAGTGGCACATACATCTGGAGTTCGTTTGCAGTGGCTAGAGGCCCTGGTGTGCCCATTGTCTGTCTCTCTTCTCTCTCTGCTTACTAATAAATAAACTTTAAGAAAAAAATTTTTTTAAAAAGGTGCTCTCTGAAGGAGGCCTGCATGTGAGTCTTGAGTCCAGCATTTTCTAGCTGTCAACTGGAAACAAACCCTCAAGCTCCAATGCTTGCAAAGCATCTCCCACAGGTAACTGTGAGGATGAAGTCAGGTAATGGCTGGTGGGTTCCCGTGTCACTCCTGCATTCTAGCAGTGGTTGCTTTCAGAGCAGTGACAGCCCGTGTCTGATGTCATTCCCTGCACCATCATGGAAAAGGTAATGACTTCCCACCTCATTGATTCTTCAATGACTGTTTCTATCTCTTGGGTCACAAAAGGCAGATGATGGCATCTAGCATTCTGACTACAACACAGATGGGTGACAGGAGAGTGAGGTAGGCAGAGAGTGCATCTGCAGAAGCATGCGAGGGGTCGTCGCTGGAACAGGACCCGGAGAGCTGAGTAACCTCAGGAATGAGCTCCGCATGAAACATCAGCAGCTGAAGGACCCCCAGGACATGGGGCCAGGCTGGTCCTCGTCTACCAGTGACTCCAGCACAGTGACATCGTTGGTGACTGAGGGACGATCGTCGGGGCGTGCGGGAGTGGGCTGGAGGGGGGCTGCGAGCCGGGCACTCCGGGGTGGTGGTGAGAAACAGTGCACACCGTGTGTGCATGAAGATCAGAGGATAAGCGAGTGTGCGAGCGTGCACAATGGAACATCACTCGGATAGAAACAAACAAGAAAGAAGACTGCCCGGGTGAGCCTTGAAAACAGTGCACAGAGTGGAAGAAACATGGCAGACATAGAAATGACGAATATGGGGCTGGAGAGATGGCTTAGCGGTAAAGGCGCTCACCTGCAAAACCTAATGACTAGAGTTTGATTCCCCAGTGCCCACGTAAAGCCAGATGCACAAAGTGGCGCATGCATCTGGAGTTCGTTTGTAGTGCTGGAGGCCCTGACGTGTCCATTATCTCTCGGCCTCTCTGCTTGCAGATAAATTTTTTTTTTTAAAAAAAGAAATGATGACTATTCTACGCCCTTGTGTGAAGGTGCCTAGGGCAGGCAAATCCACAAACACAAAGAAAGCGAGGTGACCGGAGTAGAAATGGGAAGGGCAGGGTCACTTAATGCACACAGTCTAGTTGGGATGACAGATACTGTGAATGTACTTAGTCCCAATTAATCACTTAAAATAGTCGTAAAGATCTTGGCACAGTGCCCTGCACACATCAAGCGTGACGTCAGCGGTTAAAGCCTGAATACGACGTGCGTCTACGTTCCCTATCACCTTCCCCTCTGCCCAACACCGCACATCTGCGCTCTGGAAAGGAAGAGAAACACAGCGCCCGGGGCTTGTGTCCAGCAGATGGGCTGTGCTCAGGCGAAGCAGCGGATGGAGAGAGCAGAGAGAAAGGAGGCATTGCCAAGGGGCGAAGGCTGCGAAAGCCATGCAAGATGCTGAGGTGCCGAGGGACGTGACAGCTGCTCCTCTGAACACGCACACTTGCCACACAGACTTCCTAAACCTTTCTCCTGTTTATCTCTACTTTCTTTGGCCTGGTATTATCCTTTCCTTGCCCAGACATCAGCGTTCTCTCAGCCTTCATTTTCTCTATGGGCCGCAACATACAATGAATGATTAACTACATTTATCTATAGTAAGCTCTTATACTTAAATGTTAAGATTCATCTAACTTATTTTTCAAAATGCATCAAATTAAATTACTATTTACTTCCACATGGCTTTTTATGCATTGTTTTCTCATGAAAAGAAAAGGCTTAAAGTGGTTATTCAAAAAGATGTGGCCTAGAACCTATAATGTCCAAAACATCTAGACATTTGACAGACCTGCATCAGCTGGGGGATGGAGTGGGCACTGCGTTTTCCACAGTCCTCCTGGGGGTGTAGATGGATAAACTGCAGGGCACACACCAGGGAATGCACGGAATACTTCCTCACCTCTCACACTGTCAGGGGTTCAAATCCTAACAGGTAATAAATACCAGCATACACCATGAAACAGCCCGAAAGAGCAAGAGTTCTCACCGATGCTTAGATTTCAGTTTTGCCTTTCTTCAGCACTCAAAGCTCAATATATAGACTAACAGTATCTTTTTGAACTCATATCAAGGTCAGAGAACAGTTATTTCCTGGGCAAGAATGTAAACATCAGCACAGGATGCAGATGGCTCTTGCCCACTAGGTCTGTAGCAGTGGGGACGGTGGCTCTGGGCAAAAGGTATTTGGTCAAGTGGCAGCTGAATGAATACCATGTTCAGGAAGCCCATGGTCTGCACAACCCGTGACTGATGACATTCAAGTCAGGTTGTTACATTCCATGTCCTTCATTTCCTCAGTGCCAAGCCCTTACAAGAAATACTAACAGGAGAGCCGTGGGCATTGCGAGACATCCGTGTGGAGAAGGGACAGAAGGTACATGCATAACTGCCCATTTTTGGAACGATTTTTTTTAAAAAACAGTCAAGCACCCCAATGTTTTAGGACTGTGGTCTTCAAGTGCTTTTGACCATGCACCCCCTTCTGGGTATGAACTCAAATACTAATATATTGATTTATAAATTCTGTGTCCCATTGTGGCAGTTTGACTAAATGTCCCCCAATCGACTAAAAAAATATATATTAAAGATTTGTCTCCAGCTGCCTGACTGGAGGTGTCACCTAGGTGGGATTTTGGTGATTCTGAGGTGGATGTAAAATCCCAGCTATCCATATGCAAAGGAAGCGGCATGTTTTAGTTGGGGACATAGTGCTTGCTTGCTTTGGACCTGCTGGGTCTCTGTCTCTCTGCTGGGATCTACGAAAGGGGGCCAGCCTTTTCCTTCATTTTTGGAACTTCCCCTGGATCTGTTATTTCAATAAATACTTTCCTCCCCAAACTGTGCCTGGTTTGGAGATTCATCCCAGCAGTATGTGGCTGACTAAGACACCCATGATTTCCCAAATGATAGGAGGACTTTTATTCCCTTCCACTGAGATTTTTCAGTAAGAATCCCTGAAGTATCCATCACTAAACTTAGTGAGATTCTGCTAAATACAAAGACTGGCTTTACACAGAAAAAGTTTTTTTTTTTTGTTTTTTTTTTTTTTAAGAAGGCTAAGAACAGGGCTGGAGAGATGGCTCAGCGGTTAAGGCACTTGCCTCCAGTGCCTAAGGTCCCGGGGTTCAATTCCCCAGGACCCACATAAACCAGACCCACAAAGTGATGGCTCTGGTGCACTCTCTCTCTCTCTCAATCTCTGCTTGAAAATGAATAAATAAAATATTAAAAAAAAAGAAGGCTAAGAACAAAGATCCAAGGCATTTGTTTTCTTGAGCAGGAAATACTTTTGTTTATGTGTGAATGTGGAGGCCAGAGGGCAACCTGAGGCCACCCTCAGGAATGCCAGCCTCCTCTCCTCCTCCCCTGGGCTAGGGTTACAGGGGTGTGTTACAATTTTATGTAGGTGCTGAGTTCAGGTTATCATGCTTGCAAAGCAAGACTTTACTGATTGAGCTATCTCCCTAGCTCTCAATGGGCAGGAACCTATTTTTAATTATCTTGGTCATTATGATGACCTCATTGTATCCTTGGCTAATAGTTCAAAGAACAATATACTCTGAGGGAGATAACGATTGTTCATTGCAGTTTCTAAGTAGAACTTCAAATACTCTTTAAAACCTGGGACCCCTGAGTTCTGAGATTTTTTTTTGGTTTGTTTTTAATTTTTTGCTAGAAGAAACAGCTTTGCCATTTTCTCAGTCTTCGCTCTGTTTCCAAAATTCACAGTCTTCAACTTGTAGTTTCTTTGACGTGATCTCAAGTCACTTGGCATTTGGTGAGGGTTAATTCAGCTAAAACTGCACGCTCAAAAGCTCCTCACTTCTAGAATGCGTCAGAGACCCGGTGATGAAGCTGCTCTCAATTTCCTCCCAGGGAAAACCTCGCTTCTGCGACCCAACCAGCTTGACACATTTTCCAGATTAGAAAGACTGTGCTTTCCTACTATATTTTTAAATAAAACTAAAAAGAATCGATATATTTCTTCCTAAAGGCCAGTGGCTCACCCTGTACATCCTCTAGGGCATGGTCTCTCTCTCTCGGGCAAACAGAGCATCACATCCCAACCCTTCACCGGTAACATTAGGTTTGTTCCTTCACAGGAAATCCATGGTGAGTCCATGATGCATGACCTGTGCCTTCTCACCTCCATCTCACGGGCCCATAGTAGGACCACCATGAAACAAAGTACAAAGGAAACCCACCTGAAAAGCCAGAGATCTTTCCCATGGCTAGGAAACATAAGGGTAGGTAAAGAGGCCATATAAGTAAGGCACATCTCAGAGTAGCACTCTGTTCCGGCATATTCTTTTGTGTGTATGTGTGCATACTGTGTCTATACCTGTTCACATGTGTGTGTGCAGGTGCTTATAGAGGTCAGGGGCTGACGTCAAGAGCTCTTATTCCTTGAGAAGCACCTGCTGCTGAACCTACAGCTCAGATTTGGTTCAAGCATGTGAGCCCCAGGGGTTCCCTGTCTCTGCTGCCCAGCGTGGGGATTACAGACAAGTGTCACAATGCCTGACATCTTCCGTGGGCCCTGAGGATCTAAACTTGGGTACTCACACATACATGGCAAACACTTTGCCCACCGAGTCACCTGCCAACACCGTTTCAGTATATTCTTAATGAACAATCCTGATTAAATAATATAATTTCTATACATAACATCAATAAATACAGGTTGTTATGTATTATCTTGTGCTGGTCAAATTATTATAGCAAAATGAGTGTGAGCTCACTACCCCCCCCCCATATTCATTGTTACATTCTTCAGGCCACAGATGGTTATGAGATGAAAAACTACCAGAGCTTTGAAGTTCAGGGAGACAAAAGTAATTCCTTTAACTGTGTTAAGGAAATTAGGAGAGACAAGGACAGAGAATACCTGGGGAGAATATCTGAATTTCCTGAGACCTATTGTAAATGTGTGAACTACTAGATAATGGTAATTTGCATAATGTCACATACCCTACTCTGTAGGGACTATAAAATATCTTTGTAACTGGGGTTCCTGGCCAATGCATTTATGAATATTAAACTCCCCTCTCCTCTTGCTGCAAAGGCTTTGTCTGTTTATTACCGGATATTTCTACAACAAAATCAGAGTCATCTTAACTTTAAAATTTTTTTATTGTGATACAATACATATGTATGTATATAATCATAACAATCACCATGTTTAATCAGCTCAAGCTGGTCAGCAAGGACTGTGTTGCTGTTACTCTTTAATATTAAATCATACTAGTATCCTCCAGTTTGGATTTTTCTGATCTTTGTGCTTAAGACATATGTATCTCTACTTATTTGAAATTCATTTTCCCCAATCCTCTGGGAATCTCTAGCAAAAGATTTTTAAAGTATATAAAACTTAAATGCAAAGCTCTGTCACAGTCAAAAACCCAAGATAGGTTTTTTAAAAAAAGAGTTATAAGGAATTTTAAAGTAATATAGTAAGAGTCAATATTTGACAATAAATTTCAGTGGACTCAGAAGATTTGGAGCATGACTAAATAAATATTTTCAACTAGGTCTACACGCTTTGCCTTCATGGAAATGTTGAATGAAAATGTCAAGGTTTACTTTTGAGGGTACATTATGAAAATGACGGTGGCACTGGGTAGACTCAATCTGCCAGTCACATAACTTTCTGTTTATAAATGCTAACTGCAAACTGAGTTAAGAAAAAGTTAATCGTGGGCAGAAATAACATAAACTTTGTGAAGCATATTTTTGAGGTCCTGGTAGAAGTTATGCCAATACTTGATTTTGTAGGAGTATTAAGTGTCTTAAGACCAGGACACAAAATTATAGCTCACAAATCCTCACTGCAGCTCAGATTTCCAGAGTATGTTTACTCAAAACTGCAGAGTGGGTGAAAAAGCCAATTCTATCATCCTTGTTATTGAAAAGTTTCCAGAGTGTGCAGGAATCAGAAAGTATTAGGAACAGAGAGGCCAGTGCACTTTGACAGAGGCTTCGTGACAGCTTTTCTCCACGCAAATAAATGCCTTGTGAACAGTCCACATTTTCCAAGGAAGCTGAACAACTTTCATGGGTGGCCCCGAGCCTGGGAAGGTCCTGGGCTCATTATGGCTGGCACAGACATTGGGGAAATATTTTTCAGCACCACGCCCTCCCTCCACAGAGGCCCAAGGCCGCCTGGCAGAATCAAGTCAAGTCATTCTGATCCTCCCAGTACTCAAAATAAGGCGACAGGACAGCACATCTGGAAGGAGTTTGCACAGCTGGAGGGCTGGAGTGGGGTGGGAGCTCAAAGAGGAACACCTTTGCGCAACTGTCCCGTGCTGACACCCTTGGTGGGGGTGGATGTTAGCGTGGGTCTCACCGTCTCGGGTGTCACCTGACCGGTGTCACCAGCCTCAGTGACCATTATTCAGCACCCAGGGTGGCCTCCGAGGCGCCTTCCCGCGGGGGAGCGAAGGGCACCTGGGCCCGCAGGTGAGTGCGCACAGGTGAGCGCGCGCAGGTGACACGGGCCCCCCTCCCCGAGGGCAGCCTGGCCGCAGGATCCGCGAGCCCAGCCCCGTCCCGTGCCCGGCCGGCCCTTACCTTTCCGTTCCTGGGGCTGCCGTTCAGGAACAGGGTGACCCGCCGCATCGCGCCCTCCGCGCCGGGTCCCCGGGGAGCCGCCACGCTCGCGCCCACCTTCCTGTCCGCCTCCAGCCCGTCCCCTCCCTCCACCCACTCGGGCTCTCCGCCCTTCGCCACCGTCCTTCCCCGCGGGGGACACACCACGCGCGCGCTCTCGGCCCCACCCCGCCCCTAGGGCGCCGCGGTCGGCCCCCGGGCCCTTCCCCCACGGCGCCCAGACCGACACTCGGGATGGCCAATCAACTCGCAGGTGCAACCAGCACTCAGCCAATCAGTGCTCTTCACTGGGTGCGCTGGAGGGGAGGGACAAGAGGCTGAAGGCTGGTAGACGGAAAGGCATGTTAGCCAATCAGAGCAGGATACAGGGTGGAGGGGCGGGACGAGGCTGGTAGACGGAAAGGC
>PVHP010000434.1:0-15990 GCA_004024765.1 Zapus hudsonius | reverse complement strand
GGCTGAAGGCTGGTAGACGGAAAGGAATAGCAGCCAATCAGAGCAGGCTGTAGGGTGGAGGGGTGGGACGAGCGACTCTATTTTCGAAAGTTTGCACCATCCAATCCAAAGGTGGGAAGCGGGGCTTGTGCCTAACCGGTGTGGCTGCGTGACTGGGGGCGTCTGTGTAGCGGTGGCCGCTCCCGTTGGCTCTTCCCGGTAGCGCGCGCGAGAGCGAGCGGTCTCGGGAGATCCGCGCCGCGCCGCGCGCTGATTGGCCGCGCTCCGGAGAGGGGCGTGGCCTCCGTTTGAATCTGGCGGCGGGCTCCGGGACAGGGGATTGTGTGTCTCCGGGACCCGGGCCGGACCGGAGAGCGAGCCGGGGCCCCAGAGGCCGGTTCGGCAGGTGTGCTGCGAGGTAGGCGGGCCTCCCCGGGGGTCACCGGGAAGGACACACTTCCGGTCTGGAGGTGATGGGCGCCGTTGCTGACCGAATGTCCCCGAAGGTCCAGCCGTCTGGGCACGGCCCGCTTTCATTCCCGAGCTTGTGGTGACCCGGGGCAGGGCTGGCTGATCATAATCGTCACTGTCATTTTATTATTATTGCTATTTTCCATCTTCTTCTTGGTTTTGACCCCCACCATCCCCCCATCTTTTAGATGGATGCGAATTCCCAGGACGAGCAGGTGCCCCCTGACCCCAAGGAGTGTGCCTTCGATAATGCTGGTATGTGGTTGAAATGTACCTATTGAACCCCGTGGGTGTCACTGCGCTGCCATCTGCTTCCAGAACACTCCTGGGAACTGGGAAGCAGGCTGCAGGAAGTCTGCGGGGGGGGGGGGGGGGGGGGGAGACCCAGTCTTTGCAAACCACACCTCCACCTGAGAGCTCTCACCCCCTGGAGTGGCCTTTCCAGCTCTCCATGGCCGCAGAGCTCCCTCCTTCCCTGCAGCGTGGACCTAGATCTGCTGTGAGCTCTTGCTGTGGAGGGAGGCTTGGGGGCTCCTCTAGTTCATCAGGTGACACTAGGGTCCCCCCGGAGAGCATCCTGCATGATGACGATGGGAAAGAATGGGTGTGAATCAATTACTCTTTAATCTGACACAGGAGATCCAAGAGGAATTGTATCCGTAGGGTTTATGGTCGTGTATAGCAAAACCAGGACGTTAAACTAGGAGATTAAAAAAATTTCTTTTAATATTTATTTAAGAAAAGGCAAAAGATGGAGAGAGAATGGGTATGCCAGGTGTACACAAGCTCCAGACACATTTGCCACTTTGTGTACCTGGCTTTACGTAGGTACTGGAGAATTCCATGGGCTCCCAGGCTTTACAAGCTCATGCCTTTAACCACTGAGCCATCTCTCCAGCCCCAAGAAGACATTATTTATTTATTTAGGGGTTTCCCCACCACACACCCTAAAGGTATGATCTTACTCTAGCCCAGGCTGACTCAGAACTCACTGTTTTCCCAAACTAGCCTCCAACTCACTGTGATCCTCCTACCTCTTCCTCCTGAGTGTTCAGATTAAAGGCTTGTGATACCACACCCACCTCTGCCTCCAAAACAAAACAAAAAAAAGAAACAAAATGAAAATATAATTCATTCATGTGTTCAGTCAGCAAATTTAACGCCTTCTGTGTGTTACACATTATCCCAGGAACTTGCATTTAAGCAGTGGACAAAAGACTGTGTCCAACTGATCATATACGACAAGGTTGCTAGGGATTCTCTACTGACTTTATTTTTGAAGTAGGTCTCACTCTAGCCCAGGCTGACCTGGAATTCACTATGTAGTCTCAGGCTGGCCTTGAACTCTCCATGATCCTCCTACCGCTGGGATTAAAGGCGTTCACCACCACGCCCGGCTTCTACTGAGTTTTCTTTAGTTTGTGTTTTCTCTCAGGTTGGTCCATCACCAGCCTTGTGATTAATGACAATTGCCATGTTTTATTCCGTTTCATAAGAGGGTTTCATTACAGGAGAGTCGCCATCTCAGCTTAGCAAGTGTAGAAGGCGGTCTGCAGTTGGTGCACGGGGCTCCCCCATGACCAACCAGCTGATCTGTTTCATTGCTCAGCACCGAAATTCAAAGACTCCTGAGATGTCTCCGTTGGCACATAGATCACCTTTTCAGGTATATTGCTCCTGAGTTCTCATTGGTCCTGCTAAGCAAATGTCTGTAGTGTCTGGGCTGTGGTGCATCTGTTCTTCTAGTGCACCGCCTGGTTTGGGTCTGGAGAGACGGTGTTCACCTTCTCATAGGAAAACGAAGGCTAGCCTAAGTGTGGTGGTGAGCATGCGTGTGGCGGAAGAAGTGGCTTTCTGGAGGAGCTTTATGTTTCATTTTGCAGAGTTTTGAGTTGGTTTGTTTTTTTCTAGAATAAGGTGAGGTTCTTTTTTTCCAGTAGCTTTCTGTGTGTTAAGACTTTATCTTGGGCTGGAGAGATGGCTCAGCGGTTAGGGCACTTGCCTCCAGTGCCTAAGGCCCGGGGTTCAATTCCCCAGGGCCTACATAAGCCAGACCCACAAGGTGGTGGCCCTGGTGTATTTTCTCTCTCTCTCTCTCTCTCTCTCTCCCTCCCTCCCTCCCTCCCTCCCTCTTTCTCTGTATCTCTCTGCTTGAAAAATTAATAAATAAAATATTTTTTAAAAAAGACTTTATCTTAGTAGGTAAGAGACAGAAGGAGAGAGGGAACAGGTGGAAAAGAAGGGAGAAGAGATGGTGCACACCGGGAGATGCCCCGAGACTGTGGGCGATGGAGAGGGAAAGAGTAGGGAGGCATGTGTGCACCAGGGAGCCAGGAAGCCCAAGGCTGTGCTTCTAACGTCTTCATGTGTGCTGATGTAGAGGAGCAAGGGTCCCAAGGAAGGACCCTTGAGGAAGGAGTAAATGGCTTATCTTTTTGTTGTCTTTGTTTGAGGCAGGGCCCAGCGCTTGGATCTTGAGCTGCAGGAAAGGAATTGTGGATTAACAATGTGGTTCATGAGACCAAAACATCCAAAAACCGTTTATTTTGATATGCATGAACTTTGTTTCTAAGCATTATTCTCTTCAGTGGGAAGCAGAGTAATTTTGACTAGGGAAGCTTATGGTTTGTATGAAGCGGTATTTTAAGTACTCTCTATTCCTGGGATAGTAAACCAGCCCTAAGTGTTCTTCAAGGGCTGGTCTAGAAGCACATTCCAGGTAGTTTGTGTGCCTTTGAGATAAGCCTGCATGTTGGGTGCTGCTCGTGTCACAGAGGGTCACAGCTTCAAGGGTTTGAGTGTAAGGTGCTCTATTATGACGTAATGGTGTTTGTGAGTATATTTAACTGGGAATAATGTCAAATGCGTGAGAAGACCATCAAGCATGATTTCAGGACGTTAACAGCTTCTGTCTCCATGTGACATCTTAAAAGGAGGTAGTGTTACTTTCCTTTTGTCTTTTGGTGAGAATGTTAAAATTGCCACAAGCTTCTAATCGGTGACAATGTATCGAATCTAAGTAATAAAAGAAATCTGGACAGAGAAGTAATTGGTAACTTATTTTTTAACTGTCCAGATCAGTTAAATTTTATGTCACTTGCCCTTATCTGATACTTCCTTCTCTGGTAGTATAAATGCATTTAATTAATGTTTGCCTGAAACCCCATGAATGTGTGGGGGGGTGTTCCACAGAGCTCCTGGGCTTGTGCCAGCTACCTTTATATCTGAAGTGAGTGGCCCTAAGGGAGTGTCAGGCATCCTTGGTACAGTCTGCGCACTGTGGATGAGTGAAGAGACCAGCTTGGGTGGAAGGACGGTCAGGCCTTACAGGATTGATTCTTTCAGTATAACCTTCAACAAAATTATCAGATAGATTCCTTCTGCCCCTTCCTCCTTGCCAAGCCTGGGAGTCAGTGCCACTGAGGCTGGCTTCTCGCAGACAGTTTTGGGCCCTATTCCATTCTTTCCCTTTCAGATCTGGTTTGCTGAAACTGACCCAGGTGATGGATGCTGCCATCAAAAGAAAACCCTTTAAGCCCCCCAGAATCCTAAGATCCTTCACTCCCCAGATACCCAGGGATGCATTTGGTCTGTGGTTCTACCCAGTCTGGGCTTCTTCTCTTAGCCTGACTCAGGGCCCCGTGGCTATCAGTATTAGGCAATATACCTATGTATATACCTATGTACCTGTGGATACCCACTCAGTGGTCCCTTTTGGCTCAGGTTTTAAAAGATCGGGAGGAGCAGGGGCGTGACTAAGATGCTCACAGGAAGAAGCTGTGTACCCAAGAGAGGCTCTGCTAACTAACCCTAGCCTCTCACTTGCAGTGAGCCTGGGTGCTTGATTTGTGTTCACTGACTCTAGGTCTAGAGCATAGAAACTGTTTGATTTCTAATGCCTGTGTTCTGTACTTTTTACCAGGGCAAATCAAGACTGTACCGCAATGTTAGTTTATTCAGAGAGCGAATATCTGCTTTCCAGGCAGCCTTTCACTCCATTCAGGAAATTGAGAACATGGCTGCTTGTCCAGAAGCCTCAGAAGCAGACAGAGGCGCCAAGACAGCAAGCTTGAGTGAGTAGAAAGGATTTACTCAGTTGTGACTTACATGCTTGTACGAGAAGAAAAAGACTCAGTTCCATGCCGTGAAAGCGATTTTTTCAGAGTTGTGCCCATAGATGGAGTCTAATTTGGAACATGAAATCTGGATCTCGGGTGTGTGTGTGTGTGTGTGTGTATGTTGTGGGAGACTAAACCCAGGGCCTTGAATATGTTAGGCTCAGTTCTACCACTGAGCTACAGCCCCTGGAGTTTCTCTTGAAAACCTGATGTTAGGCATTTCTGAGCCTGTGTTTCCACATAGTTGCAATTACGTTTTGAAACCCATTTTGGCCTTAGAATAGGGTTTGTGGCAAAATTGGGTTTGTAAGGGTTGATTTTTACAGAATTATTATGTCTTACAAAAATTTATCTGAGTGCCACATAACAACCGTCAAGATGTCAGTGTCTATGGCGCCAGACTCGAGCTCCACTTCCCCAACCCTGATGGTGGCCATAAGTCTGTCCAGTCAGTGACCTTCTAATGTCTGCTAAATGTTCACCCTGTCTTTGGGTAGTAATTCATCTGATTATTTTTCCGTTGTCCCTGTATGTTTCAGTCATGGTTTTTCCAATACGAGAACTTGACAGGGTTTGGGTCTTGCAGCCATCATTAACATTCTCCTGTGCCTTACATCTGGGTTGACTTCTCAAGTCAGCCCGTCCCCGTCCATGGTCTGTGCTCCGTTCAGATGACCTGATTCCCATGTGTAGCTTGTAACTTACCCATGATTTCAATTGGTACCTGGCTTTAAATTTTCTTTATGTCGTTATTATTATTCTACCACTGGTAAATTCCTGCCTCTGTAGCCAGGTAGAATAACTGAAGCAAACTGTTTCCTTTTGTTTGTTTGTTTTTGTGTTCACAAAAAATCATATACAGTCAAAATAGAAGAGAATTAGAGCTTTCAAATGTTCTCAGTAAAAGGCTTCATGGCACATTGAGAAAGTGAGACACCACACTAGAAATGCACGTGCACTTTGATGTCCACTCTAAAGTCTCAAATCAGCCCAGGAGGGTGAGGACAAGGATTACTGAGTTTGAGGCTAGCCTGGGACTCAGTGAGTTAGTTCCAAGTCAGCCTGGGCTACAGCAAGATCCTGCGTCAAAACAAAACACTAAAATCTAGAAAACCTTAATTCTAATAATTAAGTTTATTCTTAGGTTTGTCGTACTCATATCCTCTTGCCTTTCAGCTAGATTTCCTGGTCTCAAGTAGCTTAGGGTGGCTCCAAACTCCCCATGTAACTGAGGTTGAACTTGAACTTCTGGTACTCCAGCCTTCGCTTTCAGAGTGCCGGCATTGCAGGTCTGCGCCATCATGGCTAGTTTATGCAGTGCTGGAGATGGAATTTGGGGCTTCATGTATGCTACCCACAGAGTCACATACCTAGCCCCCCCCCCATCTGTCTTTCTGTCTTTTGTTGATTTATTTAGTTATTTTTGCTTTGCTTTGGTATAGGGTTTTGCATCATAACTGTGGAAGGTCTAGTGATCACCATGTAGTCCAGGCTGGCCCACTAGTCTGTTACCCCTGCCTCCAAAGTGCTGGCATTACACGTGTGTGTCAGTACACTCACCTGGCCTAGATTTCTGCATTTGAGTGTAAGAATAGTAAATCTTGGGCTGGACAGATGGCCTGGAGACTTCTTGAGTGTGAGCCCCCGAACTTACAGAAACAGTAGGTGTGGCCACATTGTCTATAACCCAATCTCCGAGAGAAGCTGTGGGATCAGCAAGAGACTCCTCCAGCTCTGGTAAGAATGGGCGGAAGCACCATAGAGCTGACGTCTAACATTTCATTCCAGCCACTGCAGGCGAGTGCATGCACCCTGCCACAGGCAAATGCATGGGCACCTTGTGGGCACCCAACACACACACACACACCACACATACATACAAGCCAAAGAAAAGAACAGATCTTCCTTTTCATTGGTGGTTTACGTGCAAGCACTGAATTGCCATAAAATTATTAGAATGTCATATGCAATGCTTTAAAACAATGACAGAATTTCCATGTCATTTTGTTGTGTTCTTGTTTCCCGTATGCAGCTAAAAAGGAAGGTATTGTTGAATATCAGCAGTCTGGGTTCCCTGTAAACTTAGCGAAACGTCGGAGACTCTCCTCACAGGGCTGCTCACCTGAGTATCCCAGCAGTGCGGGAGGAAGCGTCCTGGATGTGCAAATCAGGACAGATGCAGACAGAGTGCGGGCTGTGAGCGCTGCTGCACGGCTCCCGGAGGTGAGGATTCGTTCGTGGACTTTTCAGAGATGAGGAGCTCTGCTTCCGGCATAGGCAGCTTGAATCCTGTCATGGCCTTCAGTGCTGGTTACCTTTCTTCCATTCTGTTGCTACAGTGTGTGCGTGTGTGTGGTCTCCATCTCCGCCATGTTAATGTTGCTGGCCATTGGTTTAAGATTTATTAGGACCAATTTAGATATGCATATTGCTTTTGCCTGCTCTTAGGAAAAGGGCTTTATGGGAAGACTTAAACATGAAGGTCTTCTGCATGAAGTATTTGTTCTGTGTGGTGACTGTGAGCAAATCTTAGTCATGCCCTTGGCAGCTTTTTGTCTACTGGGGACAATCAGTGCATAAAAAGAATCTTTTTTGTTGTTGTTGATTTTTTCGAGGTAGGGTCTCACTCCAGCCCAGGCTGACCTGGAATTCACTATGGAGTCTCAGGGTGACCTTGAACTCATGCTGATCCTCCTACCTCTGCCTCCTGAGTGCTGGGATTAAAGGTGTGCACCACCAGGCCGGCCATAAAAAGAATCTTTAAATCTCAATAGAAACTTCTCTGGGAGGTTCTCTTCAGGCTTGGTGGCCACACCTTCTCTCAAGTCTGACCAGGCAGCACCTAAACCACTTGACAGTTGCTCCCTGCTCTGCTCACTTGTTCTGTGGCTCGTAACTTCTGAAGCCTGTTGAGATTCTCCAGAGAGTAAACCACGTGCAGTTTTACCAATGTAAGAGACAGAGAAGGCTCCTAGTGATGTGTTGGCCTTTTTGCAAGTGCATGGGGAGCCAGGCACAGTTCCACGGGAAGTTCTCTCGTTTCGAGCTCTTCATCTCTTTCCTTCTTGAGGGGAGAACCCAGAACCAGCCCCGTTACAGCTGCCCCATGTTCTGTGCCATCTCTGCTGCTCACTGCCAGAGGTATGACTGCCGTGCACATTTGATCATCACTGGAGCCCTGCAATCAGGGGGTTTTTCTGTATCCAGAGTCACCAGTGATCTCTGTTCCCTCTGTTGAGTTAATGTCAAATCATCACTCAGTGGAAGCTGTAAGAATTATTTACCAGAATCTTGACTTACTGGACATAAAGACAATGTAGAAAAGATTTCTGAATCTATGACTCGTTTTCTACCCTATTGATATTTTTGTATTTGGTGTGTTACTATATAATACATTTTATTGAGAATTCCTCTTTTAAAGAATAATAGATAACAACTTTCTAGGCTTTAATAAACAATAGTGTTTCCTTTAACCTTTCCTCTGGAATTGAAAATTGTTTGGAGGGCTGTTAAGGGCCATTTGGGCTGAGTACTTGGTTCTTAGTTCCTTGTAAACTTTTGAGCTTGCTGGCCCATGAGAGGACTAACTAAGCACCAGCTTTCTAGGAATTCCATAATGGTGAGTGCTATCTGCATAAAAGTATCAGCAATAAAAGCAGTGCTTTCTTACTCTTTGAATCTTTTCTCCAGAAGTTGTCTGGACTTGGTTCAGCCCTGACTGGATCTATAGTTTCAGAGACTGCTCCCCCAGCAGAGCTCACAGAGGCTTCAGGTGGTAAGTATGGACTTTTTTCAAGTCATTGGTTTCCCCATTTGTAGACATGTGTGATTAGCAGGCTTAAAGCAAAAATTAGGGAAGTTGACTTCCTCGGTTGTAGGAAATGCTGACCTAGTAGAAATGTTTGAACTATTATGATTCCTCTTTTCTGTTTTGAACCACTATCAAGCAGGGTTAGTGCCACCCTTCTAAGATGATGGAATGCACTAGAAGGATTAGGCCAGCCAGGCAGTTGCACTCCTGCCAACAATGCCAGCACATGGGAGGGTGAGGCAAAAGGCTCATGAGTTCCAAATCGACCTGGGAAACATTGTAAGACCCTCTTTCAGGGGAGAAAACAGAGTAGGCCTGTGAATCTACTAACAAGTATGCTTCGTAAGAGAGATGCTATATGTGATTTCAAGTGTGTGGAAAACTACCAAGATTCAGAAGTTATTTACCCTTTTCCAAAATCAATATGCTTTTATTGGATGAAAGGTACTTGCTTGGTTCTGGAATGCTTTTCAAGTAAAGCTCTTGTAGACATACAGTTAGATTTTTTTTTTATCCTAATAATTTCTTTCTGAGACAGCATCTCATATAGTGTAGTCTAGCCCTTTATAGACATGGCCTGTCACATCCAGCTTGAGTTCTTTCAGTTGTAGCATTTAACCTATGAAAGTTCCAAGTAATTGTGATATGATTTAATTTACATCTACTATTGTGTCATGTGCTTGGTGAATTTTCTGCCTTTCTGTTCTTGACTTCTTCATGTTGGATTGAATGTTTGTTTAGAATTCTATTGGATTATTTTATACTACCTTTTTTTTCCCCCTTCAGTCATGACTCAATTTAGCCCAGGCTGACCTGGAACTCACTCTGTAGTCCCAGCTGACCTCAGACTCACAGTGATCCTCCTGTCTCTGCCTCCCATGTGCTGGCCCTCCTGGGCCTGATAAGATAATACCTTTTAAGTATATCTCCTTCCTTCTTCTTTTTTTTTTTTTTTTTTTTTTGCGGTGTTGAGGACCGTTGAGGACCGAACTCAGGGCCTTGTGCTTGCTAGGCAAGCGCTCATCCACTGAGCTAAATCCCCAACCCTCCTTCCTTCTTTTTCATTGCTGCTCTGGGATTCCCCCATAACATTCTTGGCTTCTGTGACTTTTAGAATCTCCTGCACAATGCTACACATATAGTACATTGATTTCACTTTAATCCCATAGATGTGTTAGAGTCTCCAGTATACTAAATAAGCAGATGTGGCTGTTTCTCATTTCATGTCCACTTGACGCCCCTCCCCCACCCAGCACTTGTGAGCTCAGAGACCATCCCTGGGGTCACGTCACCAGCTGCTCCGGTGCTCAGGAGCAACGCCCTGTCCCCCGAGACCTTGGTACTTCGTTCTGTACTGAAGAAACCTGCTGCAAAGCTGCTTTCAGAAAGCTTACAGGTACGAAGACAGTTACAAGAAGTAAAAATTCGTTTCACTTCATGCAGTAACTCAAATGTCATCACAGGAAGTGATTAAAGGAAAATGTCTTACCCTAGTTGGTTTTTCCTTTCTCCTGTGAGGATGTGTTGAGTTTGTTTCTTTTTCATTAACTAATATGTTTTAATATTTAGAATTGAATGTAAGTAGACTGCAGTTTATAAAAGTTCATTCTAATTCTAATTAACTTCATTTCGTCATGATGAATGTGTCACTTGGTTTGGAGTCTGAGGAGATGGCACTTGCTGCAGCCTGAGGACCTGAGTTCCATTCCCAGCACCCGAGAAAAGCTGGGCATGGCTGCACGCCCGAGATCCCCTCACTGGGAGGATTGCTGAGGGCTGGTGGTCAGCCAGTCAGGTTCCAGGTTCAGTCAGAGACATTGTCTCAAGGAGATCAAGTGGAAGGGGGGGAGACAGACAGGCAGCACGCTGCTCTGGTTTCTGCACACGCATCTGTGCACAAACCACACAAATACTTGGTTTGAAAATTCTTTCATAGCCAACTGTCTTTCTCTAAGTCAATGATGGGAGGAAGAGGAGGCTGCTGGGAACCAGGGGGCATTTCTGAGTCGTTTTCTGGACAGGGCTGGAATATATCTAGCCATAGTGCCTCAGTATTTACCCCTCCTTTGGATGGACACTTGTGGTTTGAAGCCTGTCCCGTGACCCCAGATTGGCTGGCTGGAAGAGCAAGAGGTTGTGAGGAGAGTCACAAGCCCTGATTTCTAACCCTGCCTCACAATCTTCTGAGAAATATCTGAGGAAATGATTAGCCTTTTCGTGCCCCTGTTTCCTTATCAGTAAAACCAACTCAGCAGTCATTACCTTAGACGGCATTTTTGTTATTAGGAAAGATAATAGGAAATCAGAACCAGGGGGAAGCTCATCAGAAATACCATCTTTTGCAGCCAGGTCATTTATTTGTTGTGGTTTTAGAAAAAGTCTTGCTCTGTAGTCCTGCTTCAGCCTCCAGAGAACCAGAGAAATTCAAGGAAGTTCAACATTGATGTTTATTTTGCTTAGGAACACTGCAACAATGTCTGTGTTGGTGGGACTCATCCAAGTTTGCTCTCGGATTGCAAAGAACAAAAACCAGGTAGGATATTCATATTTATTTTTAAGCCTCAGGATACCATTTTCTTGTTAATAAAACTCAGTAATCTCTGATTCTACTTGGTGATCCTGAAGTGATGTGGGGTTAAGTGACGTGGGGTGAAGAACAGTTGGGAAGAGGAGACCCTGTTGGATAGGAGAGTAAATTTGCCTTAAAATCATTGACATATTTTAGTTGATAGTTTGATTCTCATTTCCATTTTTAATTTGCTCTACAATTGTGGGTGATATATAGATAGATAGATAGATAGATAGATAGATAGATAGATAGATAGATAGATAGATACTAGCTGAATATGCCCTATTCAATTGTGGGTGTGTTATACATATATATAATATAGAGCCGAGCTGAACAGACCCTCTTCAAAGATTCTACTACATTTTTTGGTTAAAAAGAAGCTTATTTTTTTTTAAAACATATGTTCATTTATTGTCTATAGATGAAGTAAACACCAAAGCACCAGTCTTTATCAATGTGAAGAAGCGGAAGAGAGTTACTTTTGGAGAAGACCTGAGCCCTGAGGTGTTTGATGCATCCTTACCAGCAAACACTCCATTGCGCAAAGGAGGAACACCTGTCCGTGCAAAGGATTCCAGAGATGCCAGTCCCTTGCTCCTTCAGCCAGACTTTGATGATAAGGAGAATCTTGTAAGTGTGAGAAGCAAGGGGAAAACCTTTTCTGGTCTTTTTTTTGTTTGTTTGTTTCAATTCATTTTCAAGCAGAGAGAATGGGCATGCCAGGGCCTCTAGCTGCTGCAAACGAACTCCAGATGCCTCTGGCTTTATGTGGCTACTGGGTAATTGAACCCTCATCGTTATTACAGACAAGTGCCTTAACCACTGAGCCATCTCTGTAGCCCTTTCCCGTGGTGCTTTGCATGAGCAATAATTATGCTTTAAAATCGTGACATGGACCGACGTGGTGTGTTTCAATCTATTTGTGTGGTTTTTAACTTTTCCATTGCAAACAGTATTTCTGAGGTATTTCTTGTAAGATGCACTATTTAATTATGTGCCATTAATAAAAAGGACTGAATAGGACTGGGAGGTGTCTCAGTGGTTAAAGGCACTTGGCTTTTTAAAGTACTAAAAATTAAACACACCATGAGTTGGAATTAGTGTACTCAGAAGTCTGAAGCAAAACCTGGAATCAGATTAAACAGGAAAACAAGCAAAAAGTTTACCAGTATCGGATAGGACAGGTAACTATATACCCTAACAAATAGTAAAGGCAGTCAGAAGCACTGTGAACCTTGGGTTGGTAATTTAATAGCTTAGATTAACTGGATGCATTCCTTGAAACAGTTAAAGCACCGAAACTCACTGAAGACAAAATAAATTACTATAAAGCCCTTTTTAAAAGAAATTTTTAGGGCTGGAGAGATGGCTTAGCGGTTAAGGCACTTGCCTCCAGTGCCTAAGGCCCTAGGTTCAATTCCCCAGGTCCCACATAAGCTAGACCCACAAGGTGGTGGCCCTGGTACGCGCTCTCTCTCTCTCTCTCTCTCTCTCTCTCTCTCTCTCTCTCTCTCTCTCTCTTTCTCTCTCTCTCTCTGCTTGAAAATGAATAAATAAGATTAAAAAAAAAGAAAAGAAATTTTTATCTCACTAAAATCTTTCCAAAAAGTAACCCCCAGGTATTTTTAGTGATGAATTCTGCCAAATGTGTGAGTTGCAATACTAATTCTGCACACACTTGAACAAATCACAGAGGAAATACTTGCCCACATATTAGTACCTATAACTAGCCTCAGGCTGTGCAAGAAAACTACAGTTCAGCAGCTTCATGAATATATAAAAAAATAACTCATAGTAGGAGGTTTCACCAAGGCTTGGAAACTTTACTGTTTGAAAAGAGTGTAATTTACCATGTTAACAGACCACCACAGAAAAACCCAATGATCATTTCAGTAGATGCTGAAAAAAGCATTTTCTGAAGTATAATGTCCACCTCATTAAAAAAAAAAAAAAAAAGTCTTGGCAAACTGGTAAGATAGGGCAATTTCTTCAAACTGACAGATTTTATCTACAAAACAACAGCTGCTATCTTGCAATTTTTTTGAGAGAAGTTTGCTATCTGTGTTTATGTTGTCATTTTACTATGAGGTTCCCCAGACAATATTGTCCTCTGTGTGTGTGTGTGTGTGTGTGTGTGTGTGTGTGTGCTTGATAGAGCATGCTGATGCCTGTGAGGGGGTGCCTATGCCAGAGTGCACTTGCAGAAGTCAGACGACAGCTGCTTGGTGTTGGTCCTCATGATGGGGTCTCTATTGCTATTTGCACACACACCAGGCTGGCTGTCTTCTTGTCTTCCTCTCCCTTCTTGTCTTAGGAGGGCTGGGATTACAGTACAATGTTGGGCTTTTATGGGTTCTGGGGCTGTGAGTCCAGGTCCTTATAATCTTACTCTTTGAGCCATCTCCCCACCCAGGCTGTGTTTCTTAATGGATTTTTTTTTTTTTTGCTTGTTGGGAGTTAGAACATAGGATTTGTGGGTGGTGTTTTTTTTTTTTTAACTTGGGTTTTTCTTTCTTTTTTTTTGGTTTTTCGAGGTAGGGTCTCACTCTAGTCCAGGCTTACCTTTAATTCTGTAGTCTCAGGGTGGCCTTGAACTCATGGCAATCCTCCTACCTCTGCCTCCCAGAGTGCTGGGATTAAAGGCGTGCGCCACCACGCCCGACTATTTGTTTTTTTTGTTTTTGTGTTTTGAGGTAGGGTCTTGCTCTAGCCCAGGCTGACCTGGAATTCACTCTTTAGTCTCAGGATGGCCTTGAACTCATGCTGAACCTCCTACCTCTGCCTCCCGAGTGCTGGGATTAAAGGTGTGGACCTCCACACCCAGCCAGAATGTAGGATTTTTAAGTAAGCCAAAAGTAATTACCAATGGATTATTATAGCTTCTTTAACTTTTTAAGTAAATTTTTATTTTGGTGCATAACAATTAATAAGTTTTTCATGATGATAAAGATGATTAGTTTTGTAGAATTTTCTTTTTCATTTTACATTGATTCTTTCATCTTTATGCTTATAATTCCTGCTACCAAAATAAATCATTATTTTCTTTGGGCACATTTACTGAATTTGACTATGTTTAAATGTACAACCTTTTTTTTCTTTATTTAGGAAAATATCGAACCTCTTCAGTTATCATTTGCAGCTCTGAGTCCTAATAAAGCTTCAGTATCTGAGGCCATTTCAGGTAAAGTTTAACTTTTGTTTATCTTGTCCTAAGTGATGATTTCAATATGTTAAACTTAATCCCTTTAGTTTCTCTTTAAAATTTTATGTCTTAGAGCAATGTATTCTATAGTCATAAAAGCCCCTAACAATGTGCTTTAGAAAAGCTTATGAGAAGCCAGGCATGGTGGCGCATGCCTTTAATCTTTGCATTATGGATGCTCACTCTGTGTCCTGTTCGCCAAGACTATTTAAAGTTCTGGTCTACACAGCGGTTCTGGTCCTTGACGAGATAGATGAGGAGTTCACCCCTGAACACACATCAATGCACTTCCTTCACAGAGAATGCCTTGTATGAAAAATATCAGCTAGCCGGGCGTGGTGGCGCATGCCTTTAATCCCAGCACTCGGGAGGCAGAGGTAGGAGGATCACCATGAGTTCAAGGCCACCCTGAGACTCCATAGTGAATTCCAGGTCAGCCTGGGCTAGAGCGAGACCCTACCTCGAAAAACCAAAAAAAAAAAAAAAAGAAAGAAAGAAAGAAAGAAAGAAAGAAAGAAAGAAAGAAAGAAAAAGAAAGAAAGAAGAGAAAAGAAAAGAAAAGCTTATGAGAAATGGCTTATCCATTCCTTTCCATTCCGAGTCCCTTACTTCTTAAGCACATGTAGCTTAGGCGGCTTTCAAATCAGATTTGAGTAGCTAATGCCTGGGTGTGAACCTTCATTCAAGTGTCTTCCCTACTGAAATCCTTTAATCACTCACTTCCAGTTGATCCAACTTGGTTTATGAGTCTGAAATCCAAGCCATATATTGGTAAGCAAGAGCTAAGATTTTCACCATGGTGTATCACAGCCTCAGCGCTATGCATCACACTGCCTTTTACTTGTGCCGCTAAGAGCAGCCAAACTAAGATCTTCCCAAGCTTTGTTAAATTGTTTATTTGCTGTTGATGCTATTATTGCAATTTTAGCGTTCAAAATGTACTTTAGAATAAAGATGAATGCATTTGTTGTCTCTACAGGTTTGCTATTCCATGATTTTTAGTCTTATTTCAGCATGGTGTTAAGTCTAGTAGTCACTATGGAAAATAGTGAGAGTTTCTGCATATCTAGGAAACTTTCTACTTTATTAAAAATTACTTTGGACCTCAAAATTCTTGATCATTATTTGTTTAAAATTGATACTAAAAAGAATAATGATGTGGCAGGTCAAACACGTTACAATTTGTGCTGACCTAGTTTTGCTTGTTTCTTTCTCATTAGACCCTGATGCCTTTACTTCTTCCAGCAACCAGAGGAAAATCACCTCCCCAAAGGTTGGTGAACCTTTACGGAGGTCCAGTAAGAGAAAGGTTAGTGTTCACATTAAGTCCTACAGTATGTAACGGTGTGATGGTGGCCAGAGTCCTGGTTTGATCAACTAATACTTTCTTCTACTTAGTGTATAATTCAGACTAATGTTTCAATGACTTGAGTTGGATTCTGTTAAAAAAGAGATGTGCTACGATAAGATATTCTGAGTTTGTCACAGTGGAAGGCAGTCTGGTAGCTTGTTTCAGATATGTGTGATTTTAGGACAGAACCTTTATATAACGAAGAGCCATAAAGTGACTAAAGAGTTTTTCTTCTTTTTTCTTTTTATGGCATGTATACATATGGCTGCACATGTATATGGGTGTGCCTGGAGGCCAGAGGTTGACTTAATAGCTCTCCTCTTCATTGGCTTAGGCAGGGTCTTTGAGTTGTACCTAGAGCTTGCTGAGTCAGCTACCCAGCTTGCTGTCTGGGTGGGGACCCCACTCCGAGTCCTGAGATGACAGGCACCTGACATTTCCTGAGTGTTGAGGGTTCAAATGTAGTTCCGTGTGTTTGCACAGCGAGAG